>OU612058.1:85723663-85923382 GCA_914767635.1 Melanostoma mellinum
CTGCGCTTAAGGTCCTTCTCAACCCTCTAAACACTTCGTAATCAGGGAATGCAAGAGCTCTCTGAATGCGATCAGAAGACTAAATTCCTTGAGTCTCATTTGGGTTCCGGGCCATCACGGCATAGCTGGAAATGAGATCGCCGATGAACTTGCTGGGCAAGCATCTTAGACAGCTTTCTCAGGACCTGTCCCGTCGCTTGGTCTGCCAGCGTCCTCAGTGAGGGTTTCAATCAACGATTGGATCTGTGAAGAGAACAACCGTAGATGGCAAGCTCCATTGGATGCAGACAGACCAAACGTATGCTCCCCAACGTTAGTAAGAAGTTGCAACATTTTTGCTAGCTCGTAGCAGAAAAAACTGTAGAAAGTTTATTGGCGCTGCCAGCGGGTACTTCTCTTCTGCCAAGTATTTAAACGTGTTAGGCTTAAGTGATACCACACTCTGTGAATCTTGAGGAGAAGATGAGGACACCCCAGAGCACTTCCTCTGTGAATGTCCTGCTTTTTCTCGCATGAGGTTACACATACTCGACGCAGACATGGTGAGAGCTGGCATGGCAGCGTCTTTTGGCTCTTCTCCGAACATCTGGAAAGCTATAACAAGTAGATGGTTGCTAGCTGGTAGTACAATGGATCGGTATTTAGGTCTGAGTGCTCCAGCTGGTATTTTAAAAACCTACAACAGAAAAAAAGGTTTAACGACCAGATATGAATGACTGCTTTTGAAAACGGTTTAGCAGCTCAAACATATCTTATTAGGAATAAGAATAGAACCAATTTCAAATTTTGAAATATAACAATTAAAAAATAGTTTAATAAGTGAACTATGCAAAACGATGAAACTATGCAAAAGGAGAAAAAAGTAGGTAAACAGCTTAGAAGATGACGCTAAAATTATGCAAAGAATTTCAAAATATATATCACTATGAAGGTGAAATACGGTGCCGTTACATTGTGCCAAGCGACATTATGACAAATGCAGAAATTTGGCACAATGACGCTTTGGTTAAGCGACATTGGGCCGAACATTAGCGTTTGGCACAGTGTCGCTTTTGTAAAGCGTCATTAGGCCAATTTGGTACCCTGACGCTTTTTTACGATTTTTCAATATAACGAAACAAATGAAGATACACTTGCTCATATTTGTGAGTCATAAGAACTATACAAATGGATAAGTCTATGAAAATACAGATCTCTTGTTGATAAGAAAGTAAATAACTTACTAATCATAAACTAAAGACTTGATTAAGAAACTAAAAAATCATTTGAAACAATCGGATGTTTTGTTTTTGAGCATAAGATAAAGTAATAGTAAGAAATTCGCGTGTGTGTGTAAAAGATGTGTTCATACTTAATTCAATTCTAAGATATAAGTGATGAACTTTAAAAAATCTGCAGCCTACCGAAAAGGAAGCTAAAAGCGAAGCGGGAAAAAATTTGGCAAGGGGAGTATGGGTTTGTGTTCTGAAAATTCAAAATTCGCGCGAATTTTTAATTCTCAAAACACAAACCCATACTCCCCATGCCAAATTTTTTCCCGCTTCGTTAAAAGCTTCCTTTTCTATACTTAAGGCGGCGGCGGCTGCAGATTCTTTTTAAGTTCATCACTTGAAGTAAGTAAGAACCACAGAATAAGGAATATACAGAAGGTCAACTTCATTTTAGCCTACAAGCTAAAATTAGCCGAAGACCCCGGGCCGGAAAGTGTGGTCAGTGGAAAAAGACGGTTGAGGTCAGATCAATTCCGAAAATTTAACGTTTTTCATTTTGTTGCATAAGAGTTGGTATTTTTAAGCTTTCTTCAGTCTAGAATGTTGAAAAACTGATTTGTGTCACATATATAAACTTTATTTTCCATTTCAGCCAGTATTTTACACAAAAAGAGAAAAAAATAACCTAACTGCATTCCGACGCAAACGTTCTATTAAATTTTACAACACATACATAGCTTTAAGCTCACCATTCGAAAGCTACTGGTGTGGTAGACTTACGAAAGAATAAAAAAAAGAACATACATTTAGGAGTAGGTATAAAAAAGATACAAAACAATTTTAGATATGAATGTACGACAACAATTTTATTTCTTCTTCTTCTACTTCTCCCTTCTTCTTCTTCTTTTTCATTTCCGGCGTTACGAGTAGTGATCTTGAAGCGATCACAACTCTCCCACTTTTCCGCTTCACACTAGTGATCCGCCTGTGGGGTACGCCGCGTTGACCTCAGAAAGCGTCGGCAAGCCTCCCGGTTTTGGATTGTTCCATGTCTGAGGCCAACCAAATGCTGCTGTTTTTGCATTTGCTTGTACCAGGAGTGTTTTGGCCTGCCTTTTCTTTTTCGTCGCGAATTTGTTGAAACGTTGTACGATATTGCCTTTTTGACGGGGTTCTGCGGATCTCTCCTTTGAACATGACAATACCAACTGAGCCGGTCGTGCTGAATTTTGTCCAAGATGGTACTTTTGACATGAAGGCTTCCACGGATCTTAGTACTTCTTATTCGATCTAGCTTTGTTACTCCTGCTGTCATCCGAAGCATCTTCATTTCGGCTGCCGTCAATTTGCTCTCATACTTTTTGTACATTGTCCAACATTGTGAACCGTATGTCAGAGCTGGACGGACAACTGCTGTGTAGAGTCTTCCCTTCAACTTAGGGGGCATTTTTCGATCACAGAAGATAGCGGAGTTTTCTCGCCACTTCATCCACCCTACGCTTACTCGATGATTGATGTCGTCATCACAAGTTGCTTCACTATTGATCATAGATCCCAGATATTTAAACTTTTCACACTTCGGAAGCACATTTCCATTCAAATAAATGTCTGGAATAGGCTTGTCTGGATCAGAAAAAGGGCAGCACAGGTATTCAGTCTTTTTAGCGCTAATACGGTACCCATTTCCTTCCAGAACATCAATCCAAACGTCAAGTGCTCGTTGCAGGGATGTAGGATCCTCGCTTATGATGGCTCCATCGTCAGCAAAGAATAATTGTTGTACTTTATTGTCCGTTACTTTTTCTTCGAGCAAATAATCCAGAACAGCAATAAAGAGCAGTGGACTCTTCTTCTACTTCTCCCAAGTGCACTTAAACCAAATTATTACTTAACCCTACAGTGTTTTCAAGATTATATCTTACTTAAAGGTTTAGTTCTTGTTACCAAAAGGAAATCCCCAATTTAATTGAAGCACGACTCAATAAGGTATAGTTCTAGGAGATCCCGCAAAGCTTTAGTCAAAGTTCTTTTTTCTGTATATATCACCTCAGCAATGAAGTTTTTCAATGAACTATTTCCTGTTCACTTAGGCTGTGTGTGAATTGGGTTAAAATTTTTCACCTTGGTTAAATTTTGACATTTGTTTTGCTGTGGATTCAGATGTTAAATTTTTGCTGTGTGAATTGGGTTAAAAGGATTTTTTGAAACACTATTTTTTCTAAAATTCCTTTATAGTTAAAGAAATTTCCCTGCAAAATTCCTTTCTGTCGTTTAATTTTATTTAGTTTTTACTTAAAATAAAGCAACTTTATGAATGTAAATTTAATATTACGTTCCAAAAAGTGTTAAGATCTCCATTTTGCCTAATTTCTCTCGTTTTTGTTCTACTATTTTCATATGTTGAAACAATAGTCTCGCATTTTGTCAACATATTTCCCATCACGGATAGTTTGAAAATGGGTGTATGAACACTTGTTTTTACAGCACTGACAACAACTTCAAGCAAAAACAAAAATCATCGATTTGAGATCTGTTCACAATTCACAAAATGAATAACAATTTGAAGAAATGTTTTAGAATAATTTTATTTATTTAAATCTCTTATCAATTAATTCTATAGAACGGCAATGAAAAATTCGTGAAGTGTGTTTGAAAATATAATTTTGCATATTTACATTCATGTTTGCATTTGTTGATGTAAACATGTTGTCCGGCTCAATTCGGATTTGAATTAGTTTTAGTTTTTCTTCGGGAGACCCTAAAAAACAACAATTTTATTTTTATAATTATGTACATATGTTTTTCGATAAAAAAGGTCAAACTTACATTTATTGTAAGGTTTTCACGTTATTCTTTCTTGTTGTCCAATTTTTCGTGTGCCGTTTATACTGCTAAAAACTACTTTCTGCTTTGTTTACTGTTTGTTCGACAAAAAAAAAGTTGTGAATGCAACAAGAACTAGACACACCTCTCTTTCTTAACAAACGTCAAATTTTAACCCATTTTAGCCTGCTTCGCGAGCAGGCTAAATGGGTTAAAATTTTATCCCATCTTATTCACCACGCTAGTGTCATATTTTAACCCATTTAACCCAATTTTAACCCAATTCACACACAGCCTCAAGTTCTTTTCTTCAAAATTTGCGGGTTTTACGGTCTCCACCCGGTGGTGGAAGTGGACTCTCTGTTCTACTCTGTGGTAAGAACACATCTTTTACACACACAGGCGAATTTCTTACTAAGTGTGTTTAATGATCTGCTCTAGATCGATCTAGAGCAGAAAAAAGCAGCTTTTTGGTGTTTAATGACAATTTTTCTACTCCGAGCAAGAACTTTTTGTGTTTAATGACCTGCTCTAGAGCTTTAAGAGCAGCATTTTCTGCACTTGCTTTTGAGTAAGAGCAGATTGGAGCAAAGTGTCAAAATCAGCTGTTGACATTTGATTCAAATATTTTTGTTTATATTTTGCGTTTTGCAATCTATTTGAAATCGAATTTAACTTAAAATCAATTGAATTAACATTGCATGCTAGTTTAGTTTTGATTCCAATGTTTCCGAATATAGATTTTTATTATAATAGGATACCAAACATAATTTTTCAAACTAGCTAAGGTCACAAAATGTTTGTTGCTTTCTTATCAGCTGATTTTTGGCATCAGCTGACTCTGCTCTAAGTTGCCTGACATTTTTCATGTTTCTTGCTCTGCTCTGAGCTGCGCTGCTCTGCTTTTTTTCCATTAAACACACTTACTATTACTTTATCTTATGCTCAAAAACAAAGCATTTGAATACATCAGACCTTCACACTATGAATGATAAGCGTGGGAGTTTCTTAGATGTCATTAAGCCAATAATCCCTTTAGTCATACCGCAAAGGACTGTAAACACAGATGAGCAAGATGATGCAAATTTCTACATTTGGCGCAATGTTACTAGCGAATTTGGCCCTATGGCAATTCTACAAAGCGTCATTATATCAAACCCCAATGTCACTTTGCAAAAGCGTCATTGTGCCAAATTTCTACATTTGGTATAATGTCGCTTGGCACAATGTCATGGCACCGGGAAATACTAGGTAACTAAAATCAACTTTTTTGAATTAAAACTAGAAACTGTAAATAAAACACCTGTAAACATTAAAAATTGCAGACTTCACCATGCCATCATGAATATAATCAGAAACCGGGTTGAAAAATTATTAGATGAAGACATAGTTGGACCATATATACATAAGGTCCGTAGATTTCTCATTTGTTAATCGTTCTAAACAAAGACACAGAAGTTAACAAAAAATGTAGATAAGCAGCTGATTTTAGGTCTTTGGGCAAAAAAGTATTGGTTAATAAGCTCCCATTAACTCGTTTGGAAGACGTATCAGATAAATTAGGAAAAGCTAAATATTTTTCCTCCATTCCCTCACAAGGCATGGTTGTGAGAAATGCGCTAAGCCTATGGGCTCCTCGCTCTGTTGCGCCACACTTATTATTTTTATAAATATTTTTCTACTTTGGAGACTACAAGTTCCTTTTATCAAATTCCATAACATTCGAGATCCAGACCACTAACAGCTTTTTCAACCGACACCAGACAATTTCAAATAAAAAGATTACCTTTTTTGGATTAAAAATATCAACAAACAGCTTTCAGAGAATGCTATCAGGTGGACTGGAAGCATATGCATTTCTTTATGAAGATGATATAATCGTGTTTGGATGAAATCTTAAAGAGCATAACAGCAATTTAATAGATAATTTTTATTTTGTCTGAAATTTAATCGATGTGGTTAATGCCATCTAGCGGCGAGCAGATGCATTTTATGCATTCTAATATAAATAGATGTTTTGTAGTGCTTGAAATAAGCTTTAAAATGAGCTTTTTTAAAAGTCTTTTGCACGTAAAATAAGTGAGCTGTAGTGCAAATAAGGGGAGCATCTAATATTTTTTTCTTTTAAATCAATGGGTTTCATTAGTGCCATTTTTACTAAAAATAAAATTTATCGTACTCGTAGATAGTATCATTTTGGCTGCTTCAGGACACATATTTTTCAAAAAAGTCACAAAAAAAAAAAATTCAAATTTTTAAAAAACCCATTTTTTTCATAATATCTCAAAAATGACGACAGATACGTATAAAAGTGTAAGAATAAAAAATATAGGTATTAACCTGACAAACAATTTTTATCGATATAATGTTTTTTTTGTTTTTTCTGTCAAACAAAAATTGACGGAGATATGATTGTTTAAAGAGCGCGTGGCAGTGCAATCACAGCCTCTCTTAAATCCTTTAACCCTTCACCGTTTTAGCAAAAGGTTGTTTACTATATATTGCAATCAAGGATGTCCTCTTAATTACCTTTACAATAGTTTTTATAAATTGTGATAACATGAAAAATTAAGGAGTTATGGTCCAAAAACCCATTAATTTAAAAGAAAAAAACATTAGATGCTCCCCTTATTTGCACTACAGCTCACTTTTTTTACGTGCAAAAGACTTTTAATAGTGCTCATTTTAAAGCTTATTTTAAGCACTACAAAACATTTATTTATATAAAAATGCATAAAATGCATCTGCTCGCCGCTAGATGACATTGACCACATCGATTAAATCTTAGACGAAATAAAAAATGGCTTTGATCTTTTATATCTAGCTTAATATTGTAAATTAAAGATATAGCCAAAATTAATGGATATACTGAAGAGTTAATTGAAGATTTAACAATTGCACATAGAAGAAAACAGGAATTGAGAAATTATACAACTTTAGATCTAATAAGGAATGAAAGAAATGAAGAAAAGAAATATTCAAAATTTTATTTCTATCCAGAAATAACATCTAAGATAAAACCAATCTTTAATAAATATAACATCCGTATGAGTGAGTGCAGCGAAATAAAAATAAAAAATCTGATTGGAGGATCTAAAGATAAAATTGAACAGCTTCAAAAATCAGGAATTTATTCTATCGGATGTAATGACTGTGCAAAAGAATATATAGGACAGACAAGAAGACCTATTCTAAAAAGATTTAAAGAACATTTTGCACATCTTAAATATAATGAAAAAGAAAAGTCAAGTGTTGCAGAACATATGCTAGAAAATAGTCATAGTTTTAGTTTGCAAAATTTAAAATTAATAAGAAATGTAAATAGCAATTATGAATTAGATGCTTTTGAATCTTTTTATATATTTAAAAACAAAAATAATCTTATGAATAATGATGATGGACCAATCAAAGATTCAATATTCAAAAAATTTTTCAATAGATTCAACTCAACTCAACTGTAATTTTGTTTAGAAACAATTTTTGTTTTTTGTTAGTTTTTTGACAAATAATTTAATTTAATTTAATTTATATATCTCACTGATGATGGAAGCATTGCTTCTGAAATGTGCATTTGAGGAAATATAAAAAGTGTTTTTTACTGTTTAAAATTGTACTAATCTCTTTATTTATTAGATAAAAAACACGTGGAATATCTCTACTACAAAACTCATCAATTATGGCTAACGTGCTTCAAGAGATACAAAAATCAAAAAATAGATACATGAAACTGAGGACAAAGATTAAATATTTGCAAGCAGATATATTTTTTCTTAGAAGATGTAAGAAAAAGAATGTATTTCCAAATTTCATTCAACTTTGGGGTCCATCAAATTCTGAAAATAAGGGAATTATAGAGAAAGCTATTTGTGCAGGACAGAAAATGTGGCTTAATCTTGAAATCAAATCTAAGTACTCAAAGCTGTCTGTAGTTGAACGTGAAGCATATTCCCTTCATCTTTATCTCAGCAATAAACTAAATCATGCAGGAAATAATCAACTACAAATAATGGAACAATCAAGCGATTGGAATAATTTTATTATATATGTTCAAGATACAGTTGACTGTAAATTTGGTAAGAAAAAACAAATCTTAATTAAAAAATTCAATAATTTAATAGGTAGAGTCAATTATGATGAGCGAAAGAAGATTTTTAAGGAAGTAGAACCAGTAGAAGATTTTGTAAAAAATTTTTCAAGTTTGGAATTTACAACAAATGAATTGGAGTTGCTTAATAGAGGATTAAATTTTGCATTGCAACCAACAAAAGAAAAAGCGATCCAAAGTGCTTTGATTAACATTGAAACAGCTCTGAAACATTTCAATGATCCTGATGATAAAGTTAGAGTAAGGTCCGAAGCTTTAGATAGAATAAATTTGAACGATCTACCGAACATGACTGCTAAAATGAAAAATTTTAGAGGAGCAGCGAAAAGTTTAAAAGAAAAGAAAACTTCAGTTATTTTCAGTAAAGCTGATAAAAGCAATAATATTGTAATACTTGATAAACAAGAATATATTGAAATAACTGAACAATTTATAAGAACTGGACCTTATGAAGAAGTATTTTTAAATCCTTTACCAGGAATGATAAGGAGAACTAAAGAAGCTATCAAAAAAGCGGTCAAAGTTTTTAATGATCCTACTTTATCAAGGAAATTAAATGTTTCAAATCCAATTTTACCAAGATTATATTCTCAGTTGAAATTACATAAACCAGGAAAACAAATAAGACCAATTACATCAACAACTGGATCAATATTATCAAAACTTGAATGTTGGTTATTAGAAAAACTGAATAATCTCCCAATCAAATTTGAAACAGCAGCTATAAAAAATGGAATTGAATTTGCAGAAAAAGTAAAGAACTTCAAAATAGCTAGCAACGAGATTCAAGTCTCATTTGATGTTGTTTCATTATATCCAAATGTTCCAATTGATGAAACTTTAGTTTTTCTGAGAAAATGGCTGGAAAGAAATGCACTTAAGCCAGAAGAAATAAATGAATTTGTAATACTTACTAAACTGTGCATGGATGAAAATTGGTTTCAGTTTAATGAAAAGTTTTACAGACAAAAATTTGGCTGCAGTATGGGATCGCATATGAACCCATTTTAAGCAAATTTATTTATGTCGCATATAGAAACTGAAATGAAAAATCAACTTAATTTTCCAAGAATTTGGTTAAGGTATGTAGATGATATATGGGCGATGATCAAAAAACATGAACTCCGACAGTTCATTAACAAATTAAATAGAACTAAATACCCATCAATAAAATTTACATATGAAGAAGGGAAACTAAATTTTCTGGATTTAAGTATAACTAGGAATGGAGACAATTTCGAATTGGATATTATACAGAAAACCAACGAATACTCTGAGATACATTACATCAGACTCGTTCCATTCCTTTGAACATAAGATGTCAGCTTTTCATTCAATGATTCTTAGAGCTCTAAATAT
This sequence comes from Melanostoma mellinum, assembly GCA_914767635.1. Classification (NCBI taxonomy): domain Eukaryota; kingdom Metazoa; phylum Arthropoda; class Insecta; order Diptera; family Syrphidae; genus Melanostoma; species Melanostoma mellinum. The sequence goes on from OU612058.1 coordinate 85,733,162, forward strand.
TCCAATGACAATAGAAACAAAAATAAAAGAATTCCAAAAAATTAAAGATATAGCCAAAATTAATGGATATGCTGAAGAGTTAATTGAAGATTTAACAATTGCACATAGAAGAAAACAGGAATTGAGAAATTATACAACTTTAGATCTAATAAGGAATGAAAGAAATGAAGAAAAGAAATATTCAAAATTTTATTTCTATCCAGAAATAACATCTAAGATAAAACCAATCTTTAATAAATATAACATCCGTATGAGTGAGTGCAGCGAAATAAAAATAAAAAATCTGATTGGAGGATCTAAAGATAAAATTGAACAGCTTCAAAAATCAGGAATTTATTCTATCGGATGTAATGACTGTGCAAAAGAATATATAGGACAGACAAGAAGACCTATTCTAAAAAGATTTAAAGAACATTTTGCACATCTTAAATATAATGAAAAAGAAAAGTCAAGTGTTGCAGAACATATGCTAGAAAATAGTCATAGTTTTAGTTTGCAAAATTTAAAATTAATAAGAAATGTAAATAGCAATTATGAATTAGATGCTTTTGAATCTTTTTATATATTTAAAAACAAAAATAATCTTATGAATAATGATGATGGACCAATCAAAGATTCAATATTCAAAAAATTTTTCAATAGATTCAACTCAACTCAACTGTAATTTTGTTTAGAAACAATTTTTGTTTTTTGTTAGTTTTTTGACAAATAATTTAATTTAATTTAATTTATATATCTCACTGATGATGGAAGCATTGCTTCTGAAATGTGCATTTGAGGAAATATAAAAAGTGTTTTTTACTGTTTAAAATTGTACTAATCTCTTTATTTATTAGATAAAAAACACGTGGAATATCTCTACTACAAAACTCATCAATTATGGCTAACGTGCTTCAAGAGATACAAAAATCAAAAAATAGATACATGAAACTGAGGACAAAGATTAAATATTTGCAAGCAGATATATTTTTTCTTAGAAGATGTAAGAAAAAGAATGTATTTCCAAATTTCATTCAACTTTGGGGTCCATCAAATTCTGAAAATAAGGGAATTATAGAGAAAGCTATTTGTGCAGGACAGAAAATGTGGCTTAATCTTGAAATCAAATCTAAGTACTCAAAGCTGTCTGTAGTTGAACGTGAAGCATATTCCCTTCATCTTTATCTCAGCAATAAACTAAATCATGCAGGAAATAATCAACTACAAATAATGGAACAATCAAGCGATTGGAATAATTTTATTATATATGTTCAAGATACAGTTGACTGTAAATTTGGTAAGAAAAAACAAATCTTAATTAAAAAATTCAATAATTTAATAGGTAGAGTCAATTATGATGAGCGAAAGAAGATTTTTAAGGAAGTAGAACCAGTAGAAGATTTTGTAAAAAATTTTTCAAGTTTGGAATTTACAACAAATGAATTGGAGTTGCTTAATAGAGGATTAAATTTTGCATTGCAACCAACAAAAGAAAAAGCGATCCAAAGTGCTTTGATTAACATTGAAACAGCTCTGAAACATTTCAATGATCCTGATGATAAAGTTAGAGTAAGGTCCGAAGCTTTAGATAGAATAAATTTGAACGATCTACCGAACATGACTGCTAAAATGAAAAATTTTAGAGGAGCAGCGAAAAGTTTAAAAGAAAAGAAAACTTCAGTTATCTTCAGTAAAGCTGATAAAAGCAATAATATTGTAATACTTGATAAACAAGAATATATTGAAATAACTGAACAATTTATAAGAACTGGACCTTATGAAGAAGTATTTTTAAATCCTTTACCAGGAATGATAAGGAGAACTAAAGAAGCTATCAAAAAAGCGGTCAAAGTTTTTAATGATCCTACTTTATCAAGGAAATTAAATGTTTCAAATCCAATTTTACCAAGATTATATTCTCAGTTGAAATTACATAAACCAGGAAAACAAATAAGACCAATTACATCAACAACTGGATCAATATTATCAAAACTTGAATGTTGGTTATTAGAAAAACTGAATAATCTCCCAATCAAATTTGAAACAGCAGCTATAAAAAATGGAATTGAATTTGCAGAAAAAGTAAAGAACTTCAAAATAGCTAGCAACGAGATTCAAGTCTCATTTGATGTTGTTTCATTATATCCAAATGTTCCAATTGATGAAACTTTAGTTTTTCTGAGAAAATGGCTGGAAAGAAATGCACTTAAGCCAGAAGAAATAAATGAATTTGTAATACTTACTAAACTGTGCATGGATGAAAATTGGTTTCAGTTTAATGAAAAGTTTTACAGACAAAAATTTGGCTGCAGTATGGGATCGCATATGAATCCATTTTAAGCAAATTTATTTATGTCGCATATAGAAACTGAAATGAAAAATCAACTTAATTTTCCAAGAATTTGGTTAAGGTATGTAGATGATATATGGGCGATGATCAAAAAACATGAACTCCGACAGTTCATTAACAAATTAAATAGAACTAAATACCCATCAATAAAATTTACATATGAAGAAGGGAAACTAAATTTTCTGGATTTAAGTATAACTAGGAATGGAGACAATTTCGAATTGGATATTATACAGAAAACCAACGAATACTCTGAGATACATTACATCAGACTCGTTCCATTCCTTTGAACATAAGATGTCAGCTTTTCATTCAATGATTCTTAGAGCTCTAAATATTCCAATGACAATAGAAACAAAAATAAAAGAATTCCAAAAAATTAAAGATATAGCCAAAATTAATGGATATGCTGAAGAGTTAATTGAAGATTTAACAATTGCACATAGAAGAAAACAGGAATTGAGAAATTATACAACTTTAGATCTAATAAGGAATGAAAGAAATGAAGAAAAGAAATATTCAAAATTTTATTTCTATCCAGAAATAACATCTAAGATAAAACCAATCTTTAATAAATATAACATCCGTATGAGTGAGTGCAGCGAAATAAAAATAAAAAATCTGATTGGAGGATCTAAAGATAAAATTGAACAGCTTCAAAAATCAGGAATTTATTCTATCGGATGTAATGACTGTGCAAAAGAATATATAGGACAGACAAGAAGACCTATTCTAAAAAGATTTAAAGAACATTTTGCACATATTAAATATAATGAAAAAGAAAAGTCAATTGTTGCAGAACATATGCTAGAAAATAGTCATAGTTTTAGTTTGCAAAATTTAAAATTAATAAGAAATGTAAATAGCAATTATGAATTAGATGCTTTTGAATCTTTTTATATATTTAAAAACAAAAATAATCTTATGAATAATGATGATGGACCAATCAAAGATTCAATATTCAAAAAATTTTTCAATAGATTCAACTCAACTCAACTGTAATTTTGTTTAGAAACAATTTTTGTTTTTTGTTAGTTTTTTGACAAATAATTTAATTTAATTTAATTTATATATCTCACTGATAATGGAAGCATTGCTTCTGAAATGTGCATTTGAGGAAATATAAAAAGTGTTTTTTACTGTTTAAAATTGTACTAATCTCTTTATTTATTAATATTGTACTTAAAATACTTTATAAGAAACCAAATTTTTCAATGTTCTACCTGCTACAATTTTGTTTTTTATAAAATTTTCGATAAAACGTATAGTTTTGGAGATATTTGCAAAAAATAGATGAAAAACGTGAAAAAATTGCGAATTTTCAATTGCCAATAACTTGAAAAGTATTGGACTTAATGAAAAACTTTTCATATGATTTTTTGCTTAATATTAGGCATTCTACCGATATCCAAGGTTATTTAAAAAAAAAAATTCACCTACACCACCTGGGGGTGGCAACCACCTCCAGGGTGGTGGCGGTGTTCAAATCATTTTCACTTTTGAAATTAAGAGTAAGATGAGCCTAATTCCAAAATTTCATGCAAATCGGTTCACAGTAAAAAATTCGCAGCAATAATGCTTCAATGACTGCACTATATAGCGTTTCATACAAAATTTTGTAGAAATTGCAAAACCACTAGATCAATTATTAAAGAAAAATCCAATTTTTGGGTGGACACAAAGTTTTCAAATTACCTTTGAAACACTTATGACATGTCCGCTCCTAAAAGTTAAACTTGCTCAACTCAAAACAATCCCAAACCAACATGATAAATAAGTGGTTTGCCATACAAAATGAAACCTTTTTAGTCACTGGGTTTCGTGATAACCTACTTGAAATTAAGTGCGCTGAATGCACTATTTCCAATATTCCACTGAAAAAGCAGCGCCTCTGTTGACTGTTCAACATACTTCTGTCTGGAACAGTGATATTTCTTCTATAATAGTGAAGACACAATAGCGCGTTTGCCTCGCGTCGACCTCATTTGACAGAACAATCAAAAGTTCAACCATACGAAATCTGTAGAGTCTCACACAATCACAACAAATACAATCACAATCCTCAAACGCGTCGTTTGGCAAACATAAGCAAACCAGCCTTCAAAAAAAAGTTCAGCTATGTTGAACTTTTGCTCGCTTTCTAACATATCCCTCCTTTTCAGTTTTACAATAGAAAAGAGTAATAAAATCGATGTGAGCAAAACATCGATTTACGACGTTGGATTATTCAATGTAGGTGTTGTTGAAGCATTTAAACTACTATGAATTTGCAATAATGTTTTGAAAAATCGACTTATGCTTTACGTTATATTTTTCATATCGAGGATTTCGATGAATTTTCGATATAATGAGTGAGTATATAGTCGATTATAGATTTTTGTGGCTAACAAATCAATCAAATTGTACTTCATATTTGTGCATGAAGTGTGCTTGAGCTGAATTTTATGCTATGTCCTGTGAAGGAGTCACAGCCAACGACCTCTTAATTAATTGCTCTACAACTATTAACAGGTTGTCAACATTCGGCTGTGCCTCGATATCCGATCCTCTCACATTCAGTTGCATTGCATAGAAATGCATAACACTTGACTTGCTTGTGTATCCATATCCATAGAGTGCATTGTACTCGGAACAATATGATTCCCAACGGCAGGCCACTGACAGCCGATAGAAGTAATAAGGGATCATATTGCTTTGACTGCATGAGCGCTGTTTATGTCACAGCAATAGTCGTTGGGTATGAGCATTTGTTTATGATATAGGTCATTGGCGCTCACCCAAAAGAATGTGATGATGAAGCGTTTTAATCGGATATCGAAGTGTGGTCGATTGTTCGATAACCAGAAATGGAGCTTAATAAATTTGTATAAATAGGGAATGAATTTACAAATAAAATGTCAATAGTGATCGTGGACTCGATTTAGAACAATCTCTGGTTTTTGTTGATATAAGGCATTGAGCCGAAGGCAATTCCTGGGTAGTTCCAAATTGTTTCCACTACCATCCCTCAACTTTGCAGTTAGTGCGAAGAGGTTTGAGCCTACAGCAGTGAATGCTTGGCGATTTAGTAGTTTGGAAACCAGTGAACATTACATGGCGATCCTGCCAGGAGAATAATTATAAATCAACAGAATCAGGAGCCAGAGAGTGTTCAGAAAGAGTGTTTTGGACAAGACAAAGTTAAAGTTTTTTTCGTTAATGCAGTGCTCCCCGGTTAATTGCGTCACCTTAAATGCACAACTTTAGACGCATTTAACAGGGGAACGCAATTAAAAGAATCCCGCTTAATTGATCTGCTGTCCCATTTAGAAAAACCCCGCTTAATTGAAATGAAAACGCAATAAAGCGATTTTTTATACGACTTTGGCAAGAAAGTCAAGAAGAACCTTTTTAATGAAAATCAAAATTTTATTGAACGGAAAACTAACATATAATGGTAAGACATGAAAAAAGAACAAAACAATTTCAGCCTAGGAATGATTGAAAAGGAACAATTTTTCATAATGTACACAACACATAAATTATGAATTGGTACATAATCCGTGCGTATATCTTTAGCAAGCGTACAAGAGGGAATTAGTCAGATTTGCTTTTTATTTGGCTAGAACATTATATCATGGTACGAATCTGTAATTTTCACCTGCATTGTTTCCTTACACATTTTCAAGATTTTAATTTGCAGTCGCTAAACTCTGATGTTTCAGCAAACAATAGGCTCGTTCGTTGAACTTTACCTAGGGTTGACCCAAGTTTTCTTGACAATCTTATAAAAACGCAAAGCCACAAAATCACCACACATCCCTGTCATTTGAATAAAAATACATGCCATTTGACAGCCCTCAACTCGCCACAGCAAAAACCTAGGGTGAGTTGAGGGAAAACCCAGGTCAACCACAGGGCTAGAAAACACTCAATTTGACATTCAGGGCGACCTTAGGTTTCTCAAAAAAACGCTTTGTGGCGACCCTAGGGTTTTAACGAACAAACTTATAATAAATAGGTGTGTTTCTTTACTGAAAATTCGCACGAAATGCACCGAAATTCGGTGAAAGTCAGTCTAATCCTGTTCCAGCACAGCGATTTTTCGTAGCAGTGCACAAAAGAGAGTGCTCACGAGAGAGTAAAAAATCTCACAACGATTTAAGTCATGTCAATCTGACTATTAACTTGTAGGCGCGCAACAATGCGACCAATTCATCATCAATCATTTAAGGTGTAAGCAAAAAGTGAATTCAATGATTTGGTTTTTTTCGTTCAATTAACCGGGCAATTTTGCTTCAAATTGAAAAAAGAGTTTCGATTTTTGGACCATTTAACCGGGAAACGCAATTAAGCGGAATGCATTTAAACGGGAAATTTTATGTATATTTCTTATGTGATCTTTTTTTTGCCTTCAGGTCAATTAAACGGGTAACGCAACTAAGCGGGGGGTATTTATCCGGGGATTACTGTACAAGTTAAAGCTGTTCAAAGTAGTTTTTTTTGCTCTCTCGCTCGATACTGTAAAATCAAAACAAACCTTTTAATGACCACACGGAGCGACCTAATAGCGGCCGCAGAGCACCTCGCAGAGGCGCAACTTCTCCTTCAGATGAACCAAGCAACTCTAGACCAAACTATTGGCCCGTGTCCTCTGTACATACAAGAGTACAGAAGGCATGTACATAAACACAAAGACACACCAACAAAGATGACTACAATCAAACAAAAACCAGGCGACATCATGAGGGCGATCAAAATTAGCAACACAAACAACGTTCCAAATTTTTACCGAACACTATACTGCTCCCATCGCAAAGAGTTTCACAGGAAGAAAGCAGATGAGTCTCCAAACTGATTATATTATATACTACAGTACTACACCTACTACATTTAGAATTAATTATTTTAGGAAATAGTTTTTTTTGGAGAACCATTTTCTTTTTGGCGATTTTTTTTTACTCCTTCTTTTGATTTTTGAAACTGAGTTAAGCTACCTATTAAATACATATTGTCACACAGTACGTTTTCAAGGTTTCTATCAATATCGGGTCTAACATATTCAAAATGTTTTGTGTATCTTGACAATCTTATAGTATTCAAAAAAAAAAAAAAAAAAACAGAGTAAAAATTTACAACACCACAATAAAAATTTAATTGAAGTATTCGAAAGACTGAGAGAAGTAAGTCTCAAACTACATCCAAGTAAATGTGCTTTCCTTAGAAAAGAAGTTTTATATCTAGGTCATATAATATCAGACAAAGGTATTATACCAGATCCATCAAAATCCATAGTAATGAAAAATTATCCAATCCCACAAAATGCAGACGAAGTAAGGAGATTTGTAGCATTTGCCAACTACTATAGAAAGTTCATACCAAATTTTGCAACACTAGCAATTCCTTTAAACCGTTTATTAAGAAAGAACGTAGAATTTAAATTTTCCGAAGATTGCAATACCTCTAGTCTTGTTTAATTTGTTTATGTTATGTAGCTTTAATTTTTGTTTGTTTTTATTTGCTTTATACGCTCTCTTTGTGCTGGTGTAGGCGTTTTACTAACTTCTAACACTTGCATTTATGATGAAGAGCGTAGATAAGTACGTACAAATGGGCTTGCTCTAAGCCTAGTGCGACTTATGTCTCTGAGATGCAAGAAAAATTTGCTAAAAGAATTCCTAATAAGCCCAAATATTTTACAGTTTCCAAATTTTGAAAAAGAATTCATACTCCGAACAGACGCCTCTGGATTTGCCTTAGGTGCTGTTATATCGAATTTTGATGATAAACCCATTGCATACGCAAGTAAATCGTTAAATAAAGCCGAAAAGAACTACAGTACTATAGAAAAAGAATTGCTCGCTATAGTATGGGCAGTAAAACATGTCAGACCGTATCTTTTCGGAAGACGTTTCAAAATACTAACGGACCATAGACCACTAGTATATCTGTTCTCCCTAAAAGAACCTTCAAGTAGATTAACTAAATTCAGGCAAATATTAGAGGAATATAACTTTACTGTGGAGTATTTACCAAGCAAAGACAACTGCACTGCGGATGCACTAAGTAGAATACAACTAAAGTCAGAGGACTTACAGAATTTATTTGTGTGTGTCACAACAAGAGCACAAGCTAGAAACTCAAATTTAGAAGAAGAAAACCCAACAACAAGTAAATTAGAGGACTTAAAGGAATTAAACCGCCAGAAAAGGGGCTAAAAATAGTCGAGTTGAAAATATTAAATAGCTTCAAAGATGAAGACAAAGATTACAGTTTATTAAAAGGTACCAGAGTTATAAGTCCAAACCTCATTTTAGGATACATTCCAGGGAATAATTGTTTGATATTAAATAGGTCAAAGATAAGCACTATTACCCGATCAGCATCATTTGGCAAATTGTTGTTGAGGGACGTGCAAACTATCAAAGAACCATTTTTAAATAATAAAAGGGAATCCAGAAAAAGCACTACTGCCCGATCGGCATCATTTGACAAAATGTTGTTGAGGGACGTGCAAAATAACGGTGAACCATTATTAAATAATGAAGAGGAATCCAAAAATAGCACTATTGCTCGATCGGCATCATTTGACAAAATGTTGTTGAGGGACGTGCGTACAATTTGCGGACCTCTATCAATTAAAGATATTTATATAACTAAAGAAGAGTTAGGTAAACTCTCAGACGGCCGTCGTAAAGAGAAATTATATATATTAAAGAAAAAGATAGAAGAATTATTCAAAGGAAATAAAATAAAAGTGCACATAATTGAAGATAAAATAAAAGTAACGGACCCTGGAAAACAAAAACTTATACTCAACGATTACCATATGTTACCGACAAGTAGACATGCCGGAATAAATCGCATGTTGCGTAACATCAAGAAAAAATACTTTTGGACAGGGATGCAAAACGATGTGACGACATACGTTAAGCACTGCCCTATGTGTCAACGAAATAAACATATACAACCCAAAAAACGACCAATGACTATTACTACAACAGCAGAAACATGTTTTGACAAAATATACCTTGATTTAGTTGGACCTCTTGATGAGACAGAAAATGGGTAAAAATACATTTTAACACTTCAAGACGAACTGACGAAATTTACAGAAGCTATTGCTTTGCCAAATAAGGAGGCTAATACCGTAGCTAAAGGACTTGTAGAAGGCTTTATCCTAAAGTATGGAGTCCCTGCTACCATAGCATCTGACCAGGGTACAGAATTTATAAATAGAGTTTTCAAAGATCTGTGTAAGTTATTAAAGATAGAACAGCTACAATCCACCGCGTACCATCACGAAAGTATTGGAGCACTAGAAAATTCGCATAAGGTTTTAGGAGCCTATCTTAGAAATTATGTAGATGAGAAACATACAGATTGGGACAACTGGTTGCCCTACTATGTTTTCTGTTACAATACTTCAGTACATTCAGAAACAGGATACACCCCGTTTGAGCTAGTATTTGGGAGACAATGTAACTTGCCTTCCAATCTTACAAAGAAAGTTGAACCAGTTTACAACTACGAGGACTATGTCATAGACCTTAAACATAGGCTACAAATTGCTCATAAAGACGCTAGGGATACTTTAATACAAAAGAAAATTTCTAGGAAGGATAGATACGATGCTGATGCAAAAGCTAAAACTCTTGATTTCAATGTAGGTAGTTTAGTCTTGTTGAGAAATGAAAGCAGAAAGAAATTAGACCCGATATATTGTTACACTTTTTATTTCGCGAAAACTAAACTTTACGATGAATCGAAACTACTTGTCGCGATTGGATTTTCCGAATCCAATTAATAAAATAAAATAAACGAAATTTATAAACGATCGAAAGAAATGCACAACCGGTGTGCCGCGAGGTAAACAGACGAAATGTCAAACGTGCTGATAAACTAAAAAGTGTAACACTCAGCAGGTAGGCTGCTGACACCACGACTAAGCTCAGCTGGGCTGGGTTCGTAAACAAAAAAAAGGTAAGCGTAGCGCGATTAAAGATGATCGCGAATAAAATGACCGATTAAATAATTATTACAAGACGAGTTAAAATGTATTATTTCTCAGTACAGGGTGTACTAAGAAAAGTGGGCGCCAGGAAATTTTTAGGTGAAATTTCCAAACCAAGAATCAAAGCTGAAATAAAAAGCAAATGAAAACAATGCAATTAAATTCCCAAAGGGATTTAAAGCTATTTATTGTTGCTATTTGTGTTGGGAAAACCTTACTAAAAGTGGGATTAAAAACCCAAATCTTTTCGACAATCAAATGTTACAATGATAGACGGTTAGGTGAACCGTTTTAAAGGTAAACAAATGAAAGTAACCGGAGAATGAAACGTTAATTGTTCTTTCCCGAAAAGAACAATTAATAAAAATTAAAAAGGGTCGCGTGTCTCACAATTATTGAGAATTTCGTTGGCAAAGAACAACCGAAACTATATTTGACAACACTTGCAAAAAACTATAAAACTCTACTTATCTTTTTTTCTATTTGCTGCTATTCCTTCCTCCTTCAAGTTTCTCGATATTCGTCCGTCTGACGTTTTCTCCTCCTTTCTCAATTCTAATCCTTTCACTGACTCTAAACCTTTTTTCTAACAATTTGAACAAATTACTCTACAAAACTATTTTTAAAATATCTCCAACTTTCACTATTTAAACTTTCTATTTTCTCTTCAAAACAATTTCAAAAAAATCACTATTCGCAAGAAAACCACTTGTCGCTTTGTTAGGTCAACCAAGAAGTGGTTGATCTTGTCAGTTTGTCCTTTCTCGACCCTCAAATTTACACACACATTCATACAATCGGCCAATCGTGTCTCGAGGTTTTCTGTCACGGCTTTCTAGCACATGCAGCCTTATGGCTGACTAGCACCTCCGTTGTCGAATTCCAGCGAAACCTTTCACTCGCACAATTTTCCAAGCACATTGAACTGAAAAAGCTGTTGGGGGTTTGTTCCCAAAACTTATCCAGCTCATTAGTCGAGATCAGACCCCTCCCATAAAACTTGTCGAGAAAAATGAAAGTTCCTGAAAGTTGAAAATAATACTTCTGGGCATTTTCCCAGTTACTCTACTATATATTCTACTGAGTCAGGGAAAGGATAAAATTCTCAATGTTACAACTTTTCGAAAATTGAAGAAGGGAGGAAAAGCTAATAAAACCAAAATGAACTACTTTACCCTATTCGGTGGATCTTTGCGCAGATTTGGGGAAAAGGGAAAACTATTAACGTTTCATTCTTATGATTCGGTTTTACAAAAGTGAAAGTTAAATTTAGGATGTTTACACTTGCAGCACTACGCTGCACAGTGTGTTTCATAACGAAGTATGGCGTTTACATGTTCCATTTCTATTGTTCACATCTGTGATATGTGTATGTATGTGTATAGTGTTGTGTGTGATATATCCTGCTTGTGTAGTGTGTGTGATGAGATGTGTGCATGATGATGAGTGTAAAGATGATAATGATGTTATAGGTATATGGATGTAAGTATGTGTAAATGATGATATGTGAATGTCGATGAATGAGTATGATGATGTTTGTGAGTGACGAAGTATGGATGACATTCAATTTAATAAATGATGTGCGAGTCTCCAGAGGCTTCTGGCTCGACACACCAAACGCCGACATCAGTTCAGCTCATCCGCTGATTACGACATGCACCTATTTTGTCATTTGCTCAAAGCTATGTTTCGATCACATTGCTAAGAGCAAACAACGGAGAAATGATGGGACGAAGAAATGATAGGGAAGGGTTTGAGGAAAAGAGAGGGATATCGAAATGTAAATAACTAAATGTAAGAATGGTTTTTGTTACGGGAAAATTTACCGTAACAAATTCCACCCTTACCTACCAAAGAGAGAAACTGGGCTTTTCGAAAGAAAAGCCGAAGTAACAGGAAAAGAAAAGGTAAGACAACACAACAAAATGGAGCACACACTAGCAGACAACACAACCAGAACTCAATCGCTCCTGGCGAGAGTATAAGTACATCACAGAGCGTTTACTGCTCTCAGTATATCTTTGCGAGCACATCCCTGCTACGCGACTACCTGACGCCCTCTCTTCAGGGTCGTCGGAATAAGGTTTGAGGTCCTTGACATTCCACGTTCCTCGAGAGACACCATTGGCATCTTCGAGAACGTATGTCCAAGCCGACACTCTTTTCTTCACCCGAAACGGGCCCACAAACTTCGGAGCTAACTTTGCAGCGTAATAATTCGCTGCATCGGAAAGCGCGAAGTTCCGTCGCTAAACCAACTCGTTTGGAAGGAACTGAACGTCCCTGCGTCGAAGGTTATATGTTTTCGCCGCCTTTTTAGACGCCGACTCTAACCTCATAGCTATCTGCTCCCTAAGCTTCCTTAACTGTTCCCTACTGAAATCCCTATCGCTATTCCTACTCTGGTCCCTATCACTATCCCTACTATTTTGAATGGCCGTTGCGGTGGAGGAACCAGCAAACGTCACCATTCCCCTACCGAAATTCGCGTAGTACGGTGAAACTCCTAAAACTTCATGCTGGGCCGTGCGAATACTGCACGCTACTTTCGCAAGTTGCGAATCCCAGACCCTATGATTATCTGACACATAAGCCCTAAGTGTAGTCTTTAAAATTTGATTAATACGTTCCGCGGGATTCGCTTGCGGGTGATAATGCGCGGTAAACCGAATCGACGAACCGTAGGCATCACACAACGCTTTCAGTTCCTTACTCTTGAACTGGGGACCGTTGTCGCAGACAACAAACTAAGATACGCCGAACAACAAGAAGACATTGTCTTCCAGCTCCTTGCAAACAGATTTTGCAGTAGCTGATCTCAAAGGGAACAAAAGGGGGAACTTAGTAAAATAATCTACAACTGTCAAAATATAAATAAAACCCCTACTCGACTTAGGTAATGGACCAACTAAGTCCACACACACCATTTCCCAAGGGTCGGTAACCCCTTTCCTCTCCGTCATCAATCCAGCCGGTTTCTCATTAATCGGCTTCACGCTTTGGCACACTTTACAAAACCTAACATATTTAGTAATATCTGACCTCATCTTAGGCCAGTAATACTTTTCTCCTATCCTAGCAAATGTTTTCTTTACCCCCATATGCCCTGCTAATGGATGGTCATGATTCTCAACTAAAATCTTTTTCCTATCTTCCCTACCTACTACTAGTTTCCACTCGCTACTACTGTCATGGACTAACACATGACTTGACCTAACAAACTTATATAATCTCCCGTCTTCTACTCTCCACGCCGGAAAAGACAATGGTTTCTTTTCCACCTCCGATATCATTTTTCCAATCCAAGGGTCGGTTGTTGGCTCGGAAATCCCAGAAACAACTGGCACACTCCTCGAGAGCATGTCCGGCACTACATGGTCCTTCCCTTTACGATGGATGATATCGAAGTCAAACTGCTGCATACGTACAGCCCACCTCGCCAGCCTTCCCGCTGGATCCTTCAACTTGCTAAGCCAAATCAAGGAGTAGTGATCGGTAATTACCGAAAACTTAACTCCCTCCAGATAAGGCCGCAACTTTTCTATCGCCCACAAAACTGCCAGGCACTCTTTCTCTGTGGTGAAATAATTCCGCTCACACCTATTGAGTGATCTGCTCAAATAGCAAATCACCTTCTCACCTTCCTCGAAGGTCTGACTCAAAACAGCCCCGATCCCAAAATCAGAAGCATCCGTTTGAACGACAAACGGCTTCGAAAAATCAGGACACGTCAAAATGGGTGCTGCCACTAAACACTCCTTAGCTTTCCTAAAGCTTTCCTCACAAACACTATTCCACTCAAACTTCTTGTTTTTCCTAAGTAAATCGGACAACGGCTTCACCAAACTCGCAAAGTTTGGTATAAATCGCCTATACCAGGACACCGTGCCGATAAAACTCCTAACCTCTTTAATATTCTTTGGCGATGGAATCCCTAACATGCTTTCTATTTTCTCTGGATCCATGTGTAAACCATTGCGGTCTACAACATAGCCTAAAAACTTCAGAGATGGCCTACAAAAATCACATTTTTCCCTACCAACCTTTAAACCTGCCTTAATAAGTCTTCTGAAGACTTCTTCTAAAATCTCCATATGCTTCTCAAATGTATCTGTGACGATAATGATATCATCCAGATACACGAAGACATATGGTTCTAACTCGGGTCCTAAAACATTATCTTTAAATCTTTGCCAAGTTGCGGGAGCATTATGCAACCCGAACGGCATTCGTAAAAACTGAAAAAGACCGCGGCCAGGTACCGTAAAGGCAGTATATTTTCTTGACTCTTTTTCCATCGGAATCTGCCAGTAGGCCGACTTGATGTCCAAAGAAGACAAGAACTTGGCGTTGTTCAGCTTATCAAGTATAGCTGTTATGTAGGGGAGGGGGTACGCGTCCCTGTCTGTAGCCGCATTCAACTTCCTAAAATCTACACAAAACCTATACGTACCATCCTTCTTCTTAATCATGACAATGGGTGAAGCCCATGGACTGTCAGATTTTTCTATAACCCCCTCTGCTAACATTTCTTCTAATTCCTTATCTATGAAAGACTGAATGGCAGGAGATACCGGATAATATCTCTGCTTAATGGGTTCAGCTTTCGTCCTAATCTTGTGCTCCACCATCTGTGTGCACCCTAATCCTTCAGGCATTTCTTTAAATGTCCTGTCTAAAAATTTTTCTAACTGTTGTTTTTCTACCTCTCCTACCTCAGTCAAATGCTCAGAATGGGAAATCGAATTCAGCGAATTCTGATTCGAGAATTCCCATTCAACTGATTGTAAATCCGGGACTATTCCCGCTAAAGCCCAAAAGTCGGCTCCTAAAATCAGACAATGAGGAAGATGAGGTATAACTAAACACCCTACTAAAACTACCTTGCCTTTAATTATAATTGGAAGTGAAACTTCACCTTCCACCTGTACTCCTGCACCATCAGCTAAACTAACACTACCTACTTTGCTAGTGCCTGACTTTATTCCTAAGCCCTGTAAAATTTGCCATCCATCCCTACATATGATCGTGCGAGAAGCGCCCGAATCCAAAAGCCCTACTAACCTAACCCCATAAATACTAACACCTATATATGGTCTCTTGTCCCTACCTACGTGCTCAAGCGCGAAACTCAAATTAACTCCTGCCGACTGGTTACCAGTAGGCAACCCCGACGCATTTAACGGCGCTCTCGTCCTACTGACCCGAGAGTGCGTCTGCCGTTTCCCGAACACTGAGGGCAGTTACTCTTCGTAACTCCCTGTTTCCCACACCCATAACATCGCCTAGCAGCGGAACACCTATTTGCAAGATGGCCTTCTCCATTGCAAATAAAACACCTATACGACCTCGATGAATTGACGGGCGGACGAGATTGGGTGTTGTCCTCAACAACCGCAACTCTCCTTACAGCCGGCCTCGCTGAAACAAAATTCGAGTTAGGACTCGACTCCTGCACTACCTGTCGAGTTCGATTGTTTGATTCAACAACCGAAACTCTGGGGGGTTCAACTCCTACATAAGCCAGATCCGGCTCAAGTAGGTTCCTACTTCTACTGTTGGGCGGTGGAACGTAAGACTCCACGTTAGCCCTGACGAACTCCAAATTGCGCCCTAATCTAACCAACTCGGAAACGCTAGCCGGATTAGCCAATCCGAGCTGCGTCTGGTAGAAAGGTGTGAGATTCTTTTGAATCATCGACAACTTCCTACCCTCCAAGATGGGTTCGGAAAGCCTTCCAAACATATTTTGCATAGTCGCCACATATACCCCGATGGATTCGTCCCGTCCCTGTGTGCGACGCCTAATCTCCTCTAACAACAAGTCATCATAATTTGGTGGCAAAAACTCCAGCTTCAACTCGCTGACTAGTTCTTGCCACGAACCTATCGAGACCCTAACTGCCCTAAACCATATCAAAGCCCTACATACAAACAAGTCTGCTGCCGACCGCAACAGCTTTGCTTCCGTCACTCCCCGAGCCTGACGGATCTCCTCAACCCTTTCCAGGAATGCGTTCACGGAAGCTCCACAACGCTCTCCGGTGAACTTTACATCCCACTTCGCTAGGTTCTCAAACCTCTCACTAACAAAAATTCTTTCTCTACTATCAAATTCCCTATTCTCTTCTATCCTATTAACATGAATTTCCCTAGCTATATTTTCTTCCCTATTTCTAGTCTCAAATGCGACTGGTGTTAAAGTTGGTACTGCTGTTGATGTTGATGCTGCTGTTCCTGCTGCTGCTGATGATGATGTTGATGCTGCTACTGTTGTTAATGCTGATGCTGCTGATGTTGATTGCAATGTCGCTGGTCCTGCCGCTGAAGCTCTCAGACTATCGGTTGATAGCTGACTGCCATTATCAATCACGCCTCCTACTTCTTCAGAATCTAGGACTTCCTCCAAGTCCGCTAATTCCATAATCAATTTGTTTTTCAAACCTAATCTCAATTTTTCCTGCTCGCCATCTTCAGGCTGCGACCTATCTAGCCTACCTATTCCCCACTCTACCTTAGCTAAACTCTTCAAATATTCCTTACACTTCCTACTCTTTGGTTTACTTTCTAAAATTTTCCCTATCTCTCCTAACTTTTTCTCAACCGCTTCGTAATCCTGTTCAAAACTGAACGGATACTGTGCGGGAGTACCTAAAGAACCCCTACGCTCTAATAATCTTGCACCTCTTAGAGATTTTCTCATCTCATCTACGGTGCCTACTTCTAGCCCTCGGCTCTCCATTTCATAGGCGAGCTCGTCCTGCGCTAATCTATATATGTATATCCATATCGCACTAAGCTGACTCACTTTAAACTAAAAGAATAAATGGGAGACGAAATACAAATACCTAGTTCTAGCAAAATAATCTAAACCACAAAACAAAATTTTTAACAACCAAATCAAGCTCCAATTGGATGCTTGAAACACAATCCAAAACGCAAAATGTCAATAGACACCAAAACAAAATCAAAAAAAAAAATCACTCAAAACAGTATACGTATATGTAAAAAAAAATATGAAAATAATATAGGTATGTATGTAATGAAAGTAGAAATATAATAATAAACAAAAGCTAAAAATATACAAAAATGCGTGTTGGCCTTGGTCCACAACCAAAACACTTAAACACCCTGCAATTTTTCGCCAACCGTGCGAAACAATTATTCTATGGTGGCAACGAAACCACCCAAAAGCAATAACAATGCTCAATCAATTACTCCTACCAGCACTTGCGTGTGCAATAATTATATATAAAAAAAATAATTATAACGAGAAAGAACTCTCGATGGGTACTAAGAATCACCCAGAGAATCAAATGTACACAATAAAATAAAAAACAAAACACCTTACTTGGCCTGCTCTGTGAATACAGAACCTTTGACACTTGTACTTGAGGAGTTTTCCAACGTTGTGTTTCCCAAATGAAAAAGATATGTAGCAGCCAATCAAACTCGCACTGAATGCAATTATTTTTACACAATTCACCTGGGAATAAAAAAACAACGAAAGTAAGACGTTCTCAATAAATCAATATTACAACACAAAAAGATCACTTCCCTAAACACAAATTGAAAGTCACAGGTTGTAATATAATAATGTACAAAAGTACACGATGCACAATGTATGTATGTACGATGTAGGTATATATGTTTTCTACTATGCCCCACGTTGTGGACGCCAATTTGTTACACTTTTTATTTCGCGAAAACTAAACTTTACGATGAATCGAAACTACTTGTCGCGATTGGATTTTCCGAATCCAATTAATAAAATAAAATAAACGAAATTTATAAACGATCGAAAGAAATGCACAACCGGTGTGCCGCGAGGTAAACAGACGAAATGTCAAACGTGCTGATAAACTAAAAAGTGTAACACTCAGCAGGTAGGCTGCTGACACCACGACTAAGCTCAGCTGGGCTGGGTTCGTAAACAAAAAAAAGGTAAGCGTAGCGCGATTAAAGACGATCGCGAATAAAATGACCGATTAAATAATTATTACAAGACGAATTAAAATGTATTATTTCTCAGTACAGGGTGTACTAAGAAAAGTGGGCGCCAGGAAATTTTTAGGTGAAATTTCCAAACCAAGAATCAAAGCTGAAATAAAAAGCAAATGAAAACAATGCAATTAAATTCCCAAAGGGATTTAAAGCTATTTATTGTTGCTATTTGTGTTGGGAAAACCTTACTAAAAGTGGGACTAAAAACCCAAATCTTTTCGACAATCAAATGTTACAATGGTAGACGGTTAGGTGAACCGTTTTAAAGGTAAACAAACGAAAGTAACCGGAGAATGAAACGTTAATTGTTCTTTCCCGAAAAGAACAATTAATAAAAATTAAAAAGGGTCGCGTGTCTCACAATTATTGAGAATTTCGTTGGCAAAGAACAACCGAAACTATATTTGACAACACTTGCAAAAAACTATAAAACTCTACTTATCTTTTTTTCTATTTGCTGCTATTCCTTCCTCCTTCAAGTTTCTCGATATTCGTCCGTCTGACGTTTTCTCCTCCTTTCTCAATTCTAATCCTTTCACTGACTCTAAACCTTTTTTCTAACAATTTGAACAAATTACTCTACAAAACTATTTTTAAAATATCTCCAACTTTCACTATTTAAACTTTCTATTTTCTCTTCAAAACAATTTCAAAAAAATCACTATTCGCAAGAAAACCACTTGTCGCTTTGTTAGGTCAACCAAGAAGTGGTTGATCTTGTCAGTTTGTCCTTTCTCGACCCTCAAATTTACACACACATTCATACAATCGGCCAATCGTGTCTCGAGGTTTTCTGTCACGGCTTTCTAGCACATGCAGCCTTATGGCTGACTAGCACCTCCGTTGTCGAATTCCAGCGAAACCTTTCACTCGCACAATTTTCCAAGCACATTGAACTGAAAAAGCTGTTGGGGGTTTGTTCCCAAAACTTATCCAGCTCATTAGTCGAGATCAGACCCCTCCCATAAAACTTGTCGAGAAAAATGAAAGTTCCTGAAAGTTGAAATTAATACTTCTGGGCATTTTCCCAGTTACTCTACTATATATTCTTCTGAGTCAGGGAAAGGATAAAATTCTCAATGTTACAACTTTTCGAAAATTGAAGAAGGGAGGAAAAGCTAATAAAACCAAAATGAACTACTTTACCCTATTCGGTGGATCTTTGCGCAGATTTGGGGAAAAGGGAAAATTATTAACGTTTCATTCTTATGATTCGGTTTTACAAAAGTGAAAGTTAAATTTAGGATGTTTACACTTGCAGCACTACGCTGCACAGTGTGTTTCATAACGAAGTATGGCGTTTAAATGTTCCATTTCTATTGTTCACATCTGTGATATGTGTATGTATGTGTATAGTGTTGTGTGTGATATATCCTGCTTGTGTAGTGTGTGTGATGAGATGTGTGCATGATTATGAGTGTAAAGATGATAATGATGTTATAGGTATATGGATGTAAGTATGTGTAAATGATGATATGTGAATGTCGATGAATGAGTATGATGATGTTTGTGAGTGACGAAGTATGGATGACATTCAATTTAATAAATGATGTGCGAGTCTCCAGAGGCTTCTGGCTCGACACACCAAACGCCGACATCAGTTCAGCTCATCCGCTGATTACGACATGCACCTATTTTGTCATTTGCTCAAAGCTATGTTTCGATCACATTGCTAAGAGCAAACAACGGAGAAATGATGGGACGAAGAAATGATAGGGAAGGGTTTGAGGAAAAGAGAGGGATATCAAAATGTAAATAACTAAATGTAAGAATGGTTTTTGTTACGGGAAAATTTACCGTAACAATATATTGGACCATATGAAGTATTATCACAAAAAGGAGTCGCAAATGATACCAAACACTGACTAATTTGTAATGAAAAATAAACTCATCAAAATATAATACTAATGTAAATATCACAAATAATACTAAAATATTAACTAAAAGTAAACGTCCAGAAATAGCCAAAATGTTCAATCCAATATGATAAAAGAAAAAAAATTTTTGATTTCATACTCCCGTATTTGTAAAGAGTCGTGGAAAAGTAGAAATCAACACTCTTGTCTTCATTTCTTCTTTTTCCCCAGGAAGGGTGGTGTGAAGGAGTCACAGCCAACGACCTCTTAATTAATTGCTCTACAACTACATATTAACAGGTTGTCAACCTTTGGCTGTGCCTCGATATCCGATCCGCTCACATTCAGTTGCATTGCATAGAAATGCATAACACTTGACTTGCTTGTGTATCCATATCCATAGAGTGCATTGTACTCGGAACAATATGATTCCCAACGGCAGGCCACTGCCAGCCGATAGAAGTAATACGGGATCATATTGGTTTGACTGCATGAGCGCTGTTTATTTCACAGCAATAGTCGTAGGGTATGAGCATTTGTTTATGATATAGGTCATTGGCGCTCACCCAAAAGAATGTGATGATGAAGCGTTTTAATCGGATATCGAAGTGTGGTCGATTGTTCGATAACCAGAAATGGAGCTTAATAAATTTGTATAAATAGGGAATGAATTTACAAATAAAATGTCAATAGTGATCGTGGACTCGATCTAGAACAATCTCTGGTTTTTGTTGATATAAGGCATTGAGCCGAAGGCAATTCCTGGGTAGTTCCAAGTTGTTTCCACTACCATCCCTCAACTTTGCAGTTAGTGCGAAGAGGTTTGAGCCTACAGCAGTGAATGCTTGGCGATTTGGTAGTTTGGAAACCAGTGAACATTACATCCGCACCTGAAGTTAACCTGGGTTTCGTTCCAGGATGGTTTGAGTTAACCAAGTAGTGTCCGCATATGCCAAAAAGTTTTGAGTTTATCTTTTCGTCTTAAGTTAAAAAGAGACAGATATAAAGTGTGAGCAGAACATCAACGACGTATTAGAGAATTCATTCTCTCTCCACTCAGTTCCACTCTCTTAAATGTCAAACTCAATGGAATATTGGAAATAGTGCATTCAGCGCGCTTGATTTCGAGGAGGTAATCACGAAACCCATTCATTTTGTATGGCAAACCACTTGGTTATCGTGTTGGTTTGGGATTGTTTTGAGTTAAAAAAAGTTAAACTCTCAGGTGCGGACTGCGGACATAGCATTAGAGTGTTTTAGCAGAACTTTTTCGATGTAACTAGTAAATAGATATTTCAATTCTCGTTGTTAAACCTGTATTAAACTTGATTTTTGACAAATTGTTCAACGAATTTAATTACTTAAACTACTATAATTCTGAAAAGATGTTTTTAAAAATCGACAAATATATGTTATATTTATCAAACCGTAGATTTGGATTAATTTTCGATGCATGGCCGCATGAGTTAATATAAAGTCAATCAATATGGGTGATATTGAAGCATTTGAATCATTTTATTTTTGTTAAGGTGCTCGACCAATAACTTATGCGATAATTTCATACCGTATATTGCGATAACAGTTTTGATATTTGTGTGAATATAAAGTCGATTATGTTGAAAAATCGACAAGTTTTTTTTTTAAATAGCAAATGTTATCACAAACTAGATTGCAT
The DNA here is from genome assembly GCA_914767635.1 of Melanostoma mellinum. Classification (NCBI taxonomy): domain Eukaryota; kingdom Metazoa; phylum Arthropoda; class Insecta; order Diptera; family Syrphidae; genus Melanostoma; species Melanostoma mellinum. The sequence continues at coordinate 85,755,019 of OU612058.1, forward strand.
GCGATAATACAGTATGGAAATGCAACTACGCACATTATACTTAGCTCAATTGATTACACAACATATTTCACTAAGCTCCTCATTCATCTCTTTATCAGAAGTAATTAACAAATTAGCAATCAATTTAGTTTTCCATGTACTTAATACAAAAGAAAAAATCGATTTTTGTTATCGAAAGTTTCTGATAACGACGACGGTCGTTCGATATTTCAATCTACATATTTTCTGAATTTTGCACAAGCTTAGACGAATGAATGACAGTAGGCCGCTTTGAGGATTTCTCATGTAACGTGAAGCCTACGTGAGGTCGAAGCGGCGCGAAGCTCTATTATGTCTTCACTTTTAGTCTCTGCTCTCTGTCATTAACAAAGCAAAAAATTTGTAAATTGGTGAATTTTTTGCCGGCAATTTTTAGAAAAGGTATTTATAATTTTTTGTTTACTTGTTTTTAGTGATGATAAAACACTTATTCGGTTTTAGCTTGAAATGGATTCAATAAGGCAGAAGAAGAGGACGCTGTGGCCAGCTAAGGATGAGGTTCTTCTTGTGAAACTGTGGGCAGACAAGTTTACAGACCTGCGGGGCCACAGGAAGAACTCTCATGTCTTTCATGAGATTGCCCAAGTAATGGGCAACATATTGTAACGTGCGTTTAGTTCGTAAAAATAAAACTTCACCTTTCAATTTATTTCTATCACTTTTATCTAGTATCTATACTTTATTCGATCTCAACTCGACTTTTGGACTATCACTTGTAAACAACAATTCACTCTTAACTTTGTCACTCTATAATCAAAACTGACTCTGGTTGCCTCGGGCGGCCTATTTATATCGAATGACATTTCATCTAGAACTCTGCAGTAATTTCCACTTGGTCTCCACTCTCCACTCCTGTCAAACATTTTTCCTCCTGGTATATTTCTACACTTACACTAGTGTTGCCGCTTGTGCTTTCGGTTGAACGTTTTCGATTAGGAAATTGGTATTAAATGTTGGGTTCGCGTTACACTGCCCCCTCCTTAAGATTGTTCGTCCCGAATAATTCCATCTGCAGCCTCGCCACTATATCGATGCAGCCGGTCACAAAGAACTACTTTTAACTTGCCTCTTAGTCCTCTTTGGATGCGGTAAACCACGTCGTTAATCTTCGTGACAACAGTATAAGGACCTTCCCAGTTCTGCTGAAGTTTCGGTGACAATCCCTTTTGACGATGAGGATTATAAAGCCACACACGATCTCCTGCTTGGAATCCTGCCGTTGTCGCTTTGTGTCGTACCGTGTCTTCATCCGGTCGCTGTAGGTTTTCATCCGTTCCCTTGTTCTTTTATGGATGTTAGCGAGTCTCTCCTTGAGGTCGTCCACATACTCGTTCGTGTCCTGTGGCTCCTCTGTTGGGCATCCAAATTTAAGTTCGCTGGGCAGCCGCATGGTTTTCCCGAACAGGATGTCAGATGGTGTTTGTCCTGTCGAGCTATGTACTGCACTTCTATAGGCCATCAGGAGTAGCGGTACGTGCCTATCCCAGTCTCTTCGGTAGTCGCCTACGACCTTGGTGAGGTGTTCTTTCAAGGTCCGGTTGAATCTTTCAACCATCCCATCAGATTGTGGATGAAGCGGTGTGGTTCTAGTCTTCTTAATACCAAGTAGTCCGCACACTCCTTGGAAGATGTTTGACTCAAAGTTCCTCCCTTGGTCGGAATGGGGTTCCATAGGCACGCCAAACCTACTCACCCAGTTAAACACAATCTGGTCGACCACCGTTTTGGCCTCTTGGTTTGGGATGGCAAACTCCTCAGGCCACTTGCTGAAATAATCCATTACAACCAGAATTTACTTGTTTCCAGTGTTGGTCTCTGGAAAAGGCCCAGCCACATCTACTGCAATCCTCTAGAAAAGGCGATCCAACGTTGTACTGATGCATCTTACCTTGAATCTTCCTACCAGGTCCTTTGGTTGCAGCTCACTTGTCACATGTTCGGTACCACTTCTCCACGTACTCTCTAGCATGTAACCAGTAGAACCGATGTCGTACCTTCTCCAGTATTTTGTTTACTCCCAGGTGGCCTCCAGAAGGTCCGTCTTGCATCTCCGGAAGAACTTCACTGACTTTCGATTGCGGTACGATCAGCTGCATCACATATGACTTACCGTCAGCGGATTCCCATCATCGCTGAGGACACCTTCTTGTCCCACTGTGCCCATTTGGCTATAAGAACTGGACTCCCGTCAGAAATGTCTCCCCATTCAGGTTTCTCTTCATTTTCTTTCCATGCGAGAATGTGTTCAATATCTGAATCCTCCTGTTGAGCAGTCCTCACTTCCTCATTGTTCCATCCGCATATTGGGTCAGCTCTAAGTCGCTGAGCGGTAATATTTTCTTTGTCATCTTGCCGCCTACAATGCTTGCAATCCACTTTGCAAGGTTTTCGGGATAATGTGTCAGCGTTTGAGTGCAACTTTCCTCTGCAGTGTTGAATCTGGTAATCATAAGTCTGCAGTCTTTCTACCCACCTTGCGACTTGATCTTCTGGATTTTTTAAGTCCAACAGCCAGTTCAGAGCACCATGGTCTGTCTGCAGAAGGAATTTTTGTTCATAGATGTACTTATGGAAGTGCTTTGTTGCCAAGATAAGAGCTAGCAGTTCCCTTCTGGTCACGCAGTAGCTTCTTTCAGGCTTCGAGAGGACCTTGCTGTAATATGCCACCACTTTTTCTTCGCCATCATGCACTTGGGATAGTACAGCCCCGATTCCAACGTTGCTTGCATCAGCGTCGATGATGAATGTTTTGCCAGGTGTTGGATGTGCCAGCACTGGAGCGTTACAGAGGCGGTATTTGAGTTCCTGAAAAGATTTCTCACACTCTTTGCAACACACACTCTTTGCAACTCCAGCAAAGTTCTCAGCAAAACGTCGGTAATATGTGGCAAGACCAAGAAAGCTTCGGAGTTGATGTTTGTCCTGTGGTGTTGGCCAATTTTTGACGGAGTCAACTTTTTCAGGACCAGTCTTCACTCCTTGGGAAGAGATGATGTGTCCCAAATACTTAACTTCGGTTTTGAAAAGTGCACATTTTTCCGGATTCAGTTTAAGGTTAGCCTCTCGAAGTCTCTGAAACACGGCCTTTAGGTTCTTGCAATGTTGGTCAAATGTTTTCCCGTAAACAATCACATCGTCCAAGTACACTAGGCAAACTTTCCACGTCAGTCCTTAACGAACGCACTCCATCAAACGCTCGAATGTTGCCGAAGCGTTGCATAGCCCAAACGGCATAGCTTTGAGCTGCCAGAGCCCATTACCTGTAGAAAACGCCGCCGCCGTATTTTCCCGATCATCAGGGTGGATATACACTTGCCAATATCCACTCTTCAAGTCCAGCGTCGAGAACCACTGGGCTCCCTCCATGGCATCCAAGGTATCACTGATTCTGAGCAGAGGATAGCTGTCCTTCTTAGTCACATCATTCAGCCTTCGGTAGTCCACACAAAAACGAGTGCTTCCGTCTTATTGCAATTCCAATATCTGGCAAGTCCGTTCCGCTGGTTCCTTTGTAGCTTAACTCTTGGTCATGATCCAGCCTCAACTATGGCTTCTCTTTGACAATGTACCAGTTGAGAAGCTTGCTCAGATGCTTCCATCATTATTGCAAATTCTAGAGTTTCAGAAAGATTTCGTGTTCTAACAGTTTGCACAGATCTCTGAAGATGTTTGTCAGAAATGGTACGAACGAAGGACTCAACAGCAAGCTGGTTGATGATTTCTTCTCCAGCATCCTTGTATGCCAGGTGAACCACTCTTTTGAAGTCTGCTTGGAGCTGCTGTAGACTTTCCACCCTTTTCTGGACTCTGTTATTGTGTTGGACTTGGAAGACTTCTTTCAAGTGGCTATCACCAAAGCGTTTATCTATAGCTGCCATGAGAGAACTGAAATCGTCGCTCTTACCAGCTGGAACAGTTTGAAGTAATTCAGCTGCTGGTCCTCTAAGAGCAAGAGTCAGTGCGTGCTATGTATTTGTCTTCGTCATCCCAACCATTTGCTGTTGCAGCTGCCTCGAAGTGTCTCCTGTAAACTGACCAAGACGACTGTCCGTCGAATGTGGGTGGTTGTACTTCTCTTTGCTTTAGATAATCTCCACAAGTTTTTCGTAACTCCATATTCCGCATCTGGTCTAGTTCCTCAGCCATGTTTTCGATTCGTTTCTCCAAAGTGGCAAGCAGACTTTCGCATTGACTCTCAAGCCTGGAAAATCGTTTCTCAACACATTCAATGCGTTTTTCTAGGCCACATACATTTTTCTCAATGTTACCCAATTTGCTTTCTAGAATGTTTTTCTGACCTTTCAAAACATTATGTTGCGCCTCAAGTCTTTCGAGAATATTTTGTTGTTCTTTCTTTTGTTCGTTTCGTTGTTCTTCAATCAGCTTCTTTTGCTCGTTTCGTTGTGCTTCAAGTTGTTCGAAAACATTCTTCTGACCCTTCTTTTGCTCGTTTCGTTGTGCTTCAAGTTGTTCCAGAACATTCTGCTGTTCCTTCTTTTGCTCGTTTCGTTGTGCTTCAAGTTGTTCCAGAACATTCTGCTGTTCCTTCTTTTGCTCGTTTCGCTGCTCTAACAAAAGTTTCATCATACTAGAAAAATCTACACTTTCACTTACTTCCTCTTCCACCACTTCTGTTTCAAAAACAAAAGTGTTACGTCTTCCCCTTGCTGTTCCAAATAGTTGCTCAAGCATTCATTTTTCGATCCCGCTCTAGAAAGATTTCGCTTACCTTACTCACTTTTAAGCTCAATGCAGTTGAGCTTTTCTAACAACTTACCCATTTTCACTGTATGCATATTGTTTTTATTTTTCTTTTTACTTTTTTTTTATACACTTTACTAGTCAACTGTTTTTTTTTTAAATAAGTTTTATTTACACTTCTGACACCAATGTAACGTGCGCTTAGTTCGCAAAAATAAAACTTCACCTTTCAATTTGTTTCTACCACTTTTAGTTAGTATCTATACTTTATTCGATCTCAACTCGACTTTTGGACTATCACTTGTAAACAACAATTCACTCTTAACTTTGTCACTCTATAATCAAAACTGACTCTGGTTGCTTCGGGCGGCCTATTTATATCGAATGACATTTCATCTAGAACTCTCCAGTAATTTCCACTTGGTCTCCACTCTCCACTCCTGTCAAATGTCGTTTTCCAAAAACCAAATTGGGAGTGATTTGGAGACTTTATCTGTCAGATCTGACAGATAAATTCTCCAAATCACTCCCAAACATGGTCCAAAATGCGGTTTGGAGACACTTTTTGGAGTAATTTTTTCACTCCCGTTTCAGTTTAGGTGCAAGGGAGTGAACACCAATACATAAACAAAAAGGTTGTCAAAAGTGAAAAGTCATTTGGCACTGACAGTTTTCTTGAAAGTTTTGTGTTTTGAGCCAAGAAAATTATTGTCGATTTCCAAAAACAAAATCCGGAGTGAATTTTGCGTTAAAATACAAACAAATAAATAAATACAAATAAAGCAGTGAAAAAAGCATCAAAAGTGAAACAAAATCTACCAGGCATACCGCATTAATTATTTCTGCAAAGTGAAAAGGTTGAGAAAGAAAGTCTCAAATCTCAGTTTTCTTGAAAGAAAATTATTGTCGTTTTCCAAAAACAGATTCCGGAGTGAATTTTCCGTTAAAAACATTCAACCTAATTGAAAAAGAAAAGCGGTTCAATTTTAATTAATAAATAAACAACAAGAACTAGCTACACATCCAACACAAAAATGGCAAATGAGGATAAAATTATGCTGGATTTCGTCGAAGCCTTTTTACAATCGTCGAGTGATGACGAAGATTGTGATGTATCATCTTCCAGCTCATCGGAAGACGAAAAATTGCTTTTTTTTACAACAACTGATAGCTCTTCAAAAATTAAGCTACATAGGATGCAAAATTTCATCGAAGTCATCGAGAAATACGGAGATGATGAGGTACAATATTTTTTTTTCTTTTTGCGTAAATGTTATTAAAGATTTTGCTTCTTTTCAGTTTCGTAAACATTTTAGGGTGAGACGGGATGTGGCTCTGAAACTCATAGAGCAATACAGCTCGTCAGAGTTCTACAGAAAGGAGATAAATAAGGGAAGGAAAAAAGTTGCTGCCAATCAGTGTTGCCAGCTCGTAGAAGTTCGAGTCGCTAGACTCAACATGAAAAGTCGCTAGAAAGTCGCTAAAACTTATTCCACCGAAAGCGAACTCAAGATTTTGTATGGGAGAGTCAAAAGTTGAAAGGTTGTTATAAGTAAAAAACATCAAAATTAGGTACATAAGTAATTAGATTATAATTCATTCAAATACACATCGTGTACAATATCGGTAGCTATTAACACGCAAAAAAAAATTTCAATCAAATATGGCTGTCGCGAGAGAAAAAAAAGTTGACAGCTGAATCATTTTGTATGAAATATGAAAACATTGCTGGCGGTACTAGGCAGAAAATTAAGTTAGTTTCGTAATTGTTTTCTAGAGAAGTGAATTTTTAGTAAAAAGAAAGAAAAAGGGTGTTTATCGAAATAGTGAACTCTTAAGAACAAAATTATATAGAGTATTGTGTGCCCGTTAGTTGCTGTGGTTAACGGTGTTCAAACCATAAAATGAACACAGAAAACTGTAGATTCTACAGTTTTCCACGACTATGGAATAGAACTCCAAATTGAAAAATCTCTCAGTGGAAAAGCGTAGGTTGGCTGCTATCAAACATCTGAACACTAAATTGGCTCGTTTCTGTTACAAACACTTCATTTCTGGTATGTAAACATGGTTATAAATTATATTATGAAGGTACGTGATTTAAATTAGAACTTCAAGTAAGAACATTCTAAATCCAGATTGGGTACTATATATCTGGATTTCAGATTTTTTATTGATATCATCTAACCAAAGTCTGCGCCTTTTCTCCGAGAGAATTTTTTATCTATGTGTTCCATTTTATACTCGAGGAAAACTTTAGAAACTGCAGATTTCTGTCTTCATCGTATGGTTTGAACATTGTCTTACACAGCAATTTACGGATATTTTCACAACACTTTTATATTATTTTACTTTTAAAACTTCACAGTTTCGGTAAACACAAAAAATTTTTGTTTTTCTATGACTTTACTTCTTTGAAAAACAAATTTAAAACTACATATGTATTTTATATTTCTACGTACTGCCGCCAGCAATGTTTTCATACAAAGTGTCTTTAAAGAGACAAACTAAAATCTAAGTACAAATAAATTAATGTAGAACTTTGATTCGGAAGAAAATTTTAATGTCGCTAGATAAGTCGCTAAAAAATTTTTGTCGTCAAAACGTTTTTTTAGTCGCTAGGACATAAGCAAAAGTCGCCATTTCTAACGACAAAGTCGCTAAATTGGCAACGCTGCTGCCAATGTACAAATGTACCTATTTTTATGGTAAGTTTTGAAGAAACTAGGCGTTAAAATGTACTAATGTTTTCATCATAGTGTAACGTGCGCTTAGTTCGCAAAATAAAACTTCACTTTTCAATTTATTTCAACCACTTTTATTCAGTATTTATACTTAATTCGATCTCAACTCGACTTTTGGACTATCACTTGTAGACAATTTACTCTTCACTTTATCACTCTATAATCAAAACTGAACTGCCCTCTGGTTGCCTCGGGCGGGCTATTTATATCGAATGACATTTCATCTAGAACTCTCCAGTAACTTCTACATGGTCTGCAACTCTCCACTGTTTTGGCTGTCAAACATTTTCTCTCCCAGAATTTCTACACTTACACTAGTGCTCCCAGATGTGTTTTTCAGTTGAACGTTTTCGATTAGGAAATTGGTATTAAATGTTGGGTTCACGTTACAATAGGTTTGCCGGCAATAAAGACTCATACCGAGAAGTCTCAAATATATTCAACGTGTCAGTATCTTCCGCATTTCGAATTTTGTCAAACATTCTTGATTTTATGTTTAAGAACTCGCCGCAGTTCATTAAATTTCCTAAGACGGAAGACGAGAAGATTACAACTGCTCGGGCATTTGAAAATGTATGTGACTAGAAAACAAACATTGCAAGATTGTAACAATTTAATTCATTTACCAATTTTTCAGATTGCAGGTTTCAAGGATGTGATTGGTTGTATTGACGGCTGCTATATTTATATTAGAAAACCAGCGAACAAAATAAGATCTACATACATTAACCGGCATGATCTTTTATCACTGACGTTGCAAGGAATTTGCGATGCGGATAAAAAATTTACCGATGTGTTTGTTGGATCTCCTAGCAAAATCCATGATGCGCGAGTATTCCAGTTATCTTTTATAAGTGACGATCTCCCAGGTATAGTAGTAGTAGCAGTAGTAGTAGTAGTAGTAGTAATAGTGTGATTTTATTTAACAAAATAATTCAAAATCATGTTTACAAACTCACAATATATTTTTATTTTGTTTTTTTAATGCTTCCAGGTATATGTGGTAGTAAATACCATGTATTAGGCGATGCTGCCTATCCTCTAATGGCACTTTCCATTGGACGAAAAGAACCGTCCAGGAGCGTCCAGAAGCATTCTCAAACCGTTCCATTGGTGTAAAAAGATCGCTTCTCATGATTCTGGGGAGTGACAGCCGCTTCTCGATTTGAAATGAGAATCGACTCAAGAAGCACTAACACATGTTACTCAAATGTCAAAAAGAAAATTTTCTTCAAGGAATATTTTTTAAGAGCCATAGGTGTTTCACTCACACAAAGGCAATTACGTTAAACTGAACAGAAATTATTTTGAGTGTTCCATTGGTTTTTAAAATGAGTGCTTCCCCGAGTGAAACCAATGGAAAGTGCCATAAGAGAATATCTTCTCACTCCATACAAGGACTTTGGCAAACTTACCAAAAAGAAAGCGCTCTTTAACAAAAAACTATCACAAACGCGAGTCAAGATCGAGAACGCTTTTGGGTTATTAAAAATAAGATTCAGGCAGCTGATAAGGTTGGATTTCTTCACCGTAGAAAGGATGTGCAAATTCATCTTGGCGTGTTCTGCATAATATATGCATAGACGAAGGAGACATCTGGACAGAGGAAGCCAATAATCCCACAGATCTTGCAAACACAGACGAACCCCAGCATGATCCAGAGTCGCAGCAAAGATTAGAGATTACCTTAAAACGCTTGGGCGAAGTTAAAAGAGATATTATAGCTGATAGCTTTTGATTTTTTTATTTAATTTAAAACAACAAAAAAGCAAACAAAATTGACTTCTTTTTTCAAATAATTTAAATAAAAAATAACGTTTTCATAATGAAAATTTTTTCAATTGTGTTTGTTTTTTATGGCTTCGATAAACAGGTCCATTTTTTCCAGCTTTTCTTTATGCATTCGAAGCTTGTCCACTCGCATAATTTCAAACCTCCTTTTCTTTTCTTCTATTAATTTGTCGGCGATGATTTCTTGGGTGCTTCTCCTCTTTCTCTTCTTTGGAGGGGGTGTTCCACTTAAATCCTCAAAACAAGGATATGTTTCCAGACTGCTTGGGCTGTCTGCAGACAGTCTTTCCGTTTCGGGTGACAGTAACGAGCTCTTTCTTTTTATCCTGTCTGCGCTCATCCAGGTTTCAGGGAAAAGCGAATCGTCCGCCGACACAATTTTTTCCAGCACGTCTCCATATCCCAAGGTCTGTCTAACAGCCCCACTCGTCTTATTGTTCTTCACCCCTCTTTTGTATGTCCGTATGATGGTCTTGTACCGGCCAATAATACTTTCCGTAGTAATATTTTCATGAAATTTTTCGGAACAAGCAGTTTTTACGTGTTCCCACATTACTTTCTTGTTCCGAAAATTTTTCATTGGCCCAACTTCGTCCATACACTGCTCATAAATTGAAAGCATGAACCTTGAACGCCCTTCTGTCCACCGAAATGTATCTAAGAAAAAATTTCACATTAAAAAAATAATATTTTTAAAATCCAACTGAACTTACCCAATGGAAACTGCGAGTCATTTGGTAAAGGCTGAGGGTTGCTTAATTCCAATGACTCGTCCAACTCAGTGGGCTGTGAGTGAAATTCATGCTGTTCAGATTCATACTGTTCAGATTCATACTGTTTAGATTCATACTGTTCAGATTCGAACTGCTGCGAGGTGCTTGGACTGGACACTTGAGTTTGAAATTTGTATGGCGACGCGACGATGTGCTTTGACTGGTTGATGTTTCAGTTTGAAATTTGTATGGCTGCGAGATCCTTGGACTGGATATTTGAGGTTGAAATTTGTGTGGCTGTGAGATGCTTGAAACTGATGTAACTGGAGTTTGGAATTTGTGTGGCTGTGAGATGATTGAACCTGATGTAACTGGAGTTTGAAATTTGTATGGCAACGATGTGCTTTGACTGGTTGATGTTTCAGTTTGAAATTTGTGTGGCTGCGAGATCCTTGGACTGGATATTTGAGTTTGGAATTTGTGTGGTTGTGAGATGCTTTGACTGGTTGATGTTTCAGTTTGAAATTTGTGTGACTGTGAGATGCTTGAACCTGATGTAACTGGAGTTGTAAATTTGTGTGGCTGCGAGATGCTTTGACTGCTTGATGTTTGAGTTGTAAATTTGTGTGGCTGCGAGATGCTTTGACTGCTTGATGTTTGAGTTGTAAATTTGTGTGGCTGCGAGATGCTTTGACTGCTTAATGTTTGAGTTGTAAATTTGTGTGGCTGCGAGATGCTTTGACTGCTTGATGTTTGAGTTGTAAATTTGTGTGGCTGCGAGATGCTTTGACTGCTTGATGTTTGAGTTGTAAATTTGTATGGCTGCGAGATGCTTTGACTGCTTGATGTTTGAGTTGTAAATTTGTATGGCTGCGAGGTGCTTTGACTGGTTGATGTTTGAGTTTGAAATATGGATGGCTGCGAGGTGCTTGGACTAAATGATGTGTGTCCTTGTCGTTGAATTGCGTTGGACGATTTGTAATGATCAATTGGTTTGGCTGATAAATGTGATTCACTGGCGAACGGCTGTGATGCGATCGATGATGGTGGGAGTTGTACTTCATATTCTACAACAAATCCGAGTTAACCTTAAATTTTTTTTTTCACGAGAAACTTACCAGCAGGAATCAGGTTTTCACAAACATCCATGTGTTCATCGTACTCAAGATTGAAAAACTTGGAAACATCTTCAAAATTGACGCAATATGCTTGGTTCGCTGAAATAAAAACATTTAACCAATTGTTTTTGCAGTGCAAACAAAACTTACTTAGTTTGTGTTGTAATAACACTTTCCCATTGATATGGACTACACTGCCATCATCATATCGTTTTAGAGTAAACTCACTGAGGCTTACTTCTTCGTCTGTTATCTTACTCATGTTTATTTTTTAATTTAATTTTCCAATTTAAGAACAACGTGTTCGCAACAAAATGCTTCTCACATGAAATGAAAAAAAAAACAACATTTCGTTTTGACATTTCATTTTACCACTACCAATACAATCACTCCAAATCTGTCACTTCGGTTAAAACGTGTTCCAAAATAGAACGAAAAAGGAGTGAAAGAGTGAATTTGTTTTTGGAAAACGACAAAACATTTTTCCTCTTGGTATATTTCTACACTTACACTAGTGTTGCCGCTTGTGTTTCCGGTTGAACGTTTTCGATTAGGAAATTGGTATTAAATGTTGGGTTCGCGTTACACTGCCCCCTCCTTAAGATTGTTCGTCCCGAATAATTCCATCTGCAGCCTCGCCACTATATCGATGCAGCCGGTCACAATGAACTACTTTTAACTTGCCTCTTAGTCCTCTTTGGATGCGGTAAACCACGTCGTTAATCCTCGTGACAACAGTATAAGGACCTTCCCAGTTTTGATGAAGTTTCGGTGACAATCCCTTTTGACGATGAGGATTATAAAGCCACACACGATCTCCTGCTTGGAATCCTGCCGTTGTCGCTTTGTGTCGTACCGTGTCTTCATCCGGTCGCTGTAGGTTTTCATCCGTTCCCTTGTTCTTTTATGGATGTTAGCGAGTGTCTCCTTGAGGTCGTCCACATACTCGTTCGTGTCCTGTGGCTCCTCTGTTGGGCATCCAAATTTAAGTTCGCTGGGCAGCCGCATGGTTTTCCCGAACAGGATGTCAGATGGTGTTTGTCCTGTCGAGCTATGTACTGCACTTCTATAGGCCATCAGGAGTAGCGGTACGTGCCTATCCCAGTCTCTTCGGTAGTCGCCTACGACCTTGGTGAGGTGTTCTTTCAAGGTCCGGTTGAATCTTTCAACCATCCCATCAGATTGTGGATGAAGCGGTGTGGTTCTAGTCTTCTTAATGCCAAGTAGTCCGCACAATCCTTGGAATATATTTGACTCCAAGTTCCTCCCTTGGTCGGAATGGGGTTCCATAGGCACGCCAAACCTACTCACCCAGTTAAACACAATCTGGTCGACCACCGTTTTGGCCTCTTGGTTTGGGATGGCAAACACCTCAGGCCACTTGCTGAAATAGTCCATTACAACCAGAATTTACTTGTTTCCAGTGTTGGTCTCTGGAAAAGGCCCAGCCACATCTACTGCAATCCTCTCAAAAGGCGATCCAACGTTGTACTGATGCATCTTACCTTGAATCTTCCTACCAGGTCCTTTGCTCGGCACCACTTCTCCACGTCATCTCAAGCATGTAACCAGTAGAACCGATATCGCACCTTCTCCAGTGTTTTGTTTACTCCCAGGTGGCCTCCAGAAGGTCCGTCGTGCATCTCCCGAAGAACTTCACTGACTTTCGATTGCGGTACGATCAGCTGCATCACATATGACTTACCGTCAGCGGATTCCCATCATCGCTGAGGACACCTTCTTGTCCCACTGTGCCCATTTGGCTATAAGAACTGGACTCCCGTCAGAAATGTCTCCCCATTCAGGTTTCTCTTCATTTTCTTTCCATGCGAGAATGTGTTCAATATCTGAATCCTCCTGTTGAGCAGTCCTCACTTCCTCATTGTTCCATCCGCATATTGGGTCAGCTCTAAGTCGCTGAGCGGTAATATTTTCTTTGTCATCTTGCCGCCTACAATGCTTGCAATCCACTTTGCAAGGTTTTCGGGATAATGTGTCAGCGTTTGAGTGCAACTTTCCTCTGCAGTGTTGAATCTGGTAATCATAAGTCTGCAGTCTTTCTACCCACCTTGCGACTTGATCTTCTGGATTTTTTAAGTCCAACAGCCAGTTCAGAGCACCATGGTCTGTCTGCAGAAGGAATTTTTGTTCATAGATGTACTTATGGAAGTGCTTTGTTGCCAAGATAAGAGCTAGCAGTTCCCTTCTGGTCACGCAGTAGCTTCTTTCAGGCTTCGAGAGGACCTTGCTGTAATATGCCACCACTTTTTCTTCGCCATCATGCACTTGGGATAGTACAGCCCCGATTCCAACGTTGCTTGCATCAGCGTCGATGATGAATGTTTTGCCAGGTGTTGGATGTGCCAGCACTGGAGCGTTACAGAGGCGGTATTTGAGTTCCTGAAAAGATTTCTCACACTCTTTGCAACACACACTCTTTGCAACTTCAGCAAAGTTCTCAGCAAAACGTCGGTAATATGTGGCAAGACCAAGAAAGCTTCGGAGTTGATGTTTGTCCTGTGGTGTTGGCCAATTTTTGACGGAGTCAACTTTTTCAGGATCAGTCTTCACTCCTTGGGAAGAGATGATGTGTCCCAAATACTTAACTTCGGTTTTGAAAAGTGCACATTTTTCCGGATTCAGTTTAAGGTTAGCCTCTCGAAGTCTCTGAAACACGGCTTTTAGGTTCTTGCAATGTTGGTCAAATGTTTTCCCGTAGACAATCACATCGTCCAAGTACACTAGGCAAACTTTCCACGTCAGTCCTTAAAGAACGCACTCCATCAAACGCTCGAATTTTGCCGAAGCGTTGCATAGCCCAAACGGCATAGCTTTGAGCTGCCAGAGCCCATTACCTGTAGAAAACGCCGCCGCCGTCTTTTCCCGATCATCAGGGTGGATATACACTTGCCAATATCCACTCTTCAAGTCCAGCGTCTAGAACCACTGGGCTCCCTCCATGGCATCCAAGGTATCACTGATTCTGGGCAGAGGATAGCTGTCCTTCTTAGTCACATCATTCAGCCTTCGGTAGTCCACACAAAAACGAGTGCTTCCGTCTTATTGCAATTCCAATATCTGGCAAGTCCGTTCTGCTGGTTCCTTTGTAGCTTAACTCCTGGTCATGATCCAGCCTCAACTATGGCTTCTCTTTGACAATGTACCAGTTGAGAAGCTTGCTCAGATGCTTCCATCATTATTGCAAATTCTAGAGTTTCAGAAAGATTTCGTGTTCTAACAGTTCGCACAGATCTCTGAAGATGTTAGTCAGAAATGGCACGAACGAAGGACTCAACTGCAAGCTGGTTGATGATTTCTCCTCCAGCATCCTTGTATGCCAGGTGAACCACTCTTTTGACGTCTGCTTGGAGCTGCTGTAGACTTTCCACCCTTTTCTGGACTCTGTTATTGTGTTGGACTTGGAAGACTTCTTTCAAGTGGCTATCACCAAAGCGTTTATCTATAGCTGCCACGAGAGAACTGAAATCGTCGCTCTTACCAGCTGGAACAGTTTGAAGTAATTCAGCTGCTGGTCCTCTAAGAGCAAGAGTCAGTGCGTGCTATGTATTTGTCTTCGTCATCCCAACCATTTGCTGTCGCAGCTGCCTCGAAGTGTCTCCTGTAAACTGACCAAGACGACTGTCCGTCGAATGTGGGTGGTTGTACTTCTCTTTGCTTTAGATAATCTCCACAAGTTTTTTGTAACTCCATATTCCGCATCTGGTACAGTTCCTTAGCCATGTTCTCGATTCGTTTCTCCAAAGTGGCAAGCAGACTTTCGCATTGAATCTCAAGCTTGGAAAATCGTTTCTCAACACATTCAATGCGTTTTTCTAGGCCACATAGATTTTTCTCAATGTTACCCAGTTTGCTTTCTAGAATGTTTTTCTGACCTTTCAAAACATTATGTTGCGCCTCAAGTCTTTCGAGAATATTTTGTTGTTCTTTCTTTTGTTCTTTTCGTTGTTCTTCAATCAGCTTCTTTTGCTCGTTTCGTTGTGCTTCAAGTTGTTCGAGAACATTCTTCTGTTCCTTCTTTTGCTCGTTTCGTTGTGCTTCAAGTTGTTCCAGAACATTCTGCTGTTCCTTCTTTTGCTCGTTTCGCTGCTCTAACAAAAGTTTCATCATACTAGAAAAATCTACACTTTCACTTACTTCCTCTTCCACCACTTCTGTTTCAAAAACAAAAGTGTTTACGTCTTCCCCTTTCTGTTCCAAATAGTTGCTCAAGCGCAGGACGAACTCATTTTTCGATCCCGCTCTAGAAAGATCTCGCTTACCTTACTCACTTTTAAGCTCAATGCAGTTGAGCTCTTCTAACAACTTACCCATTTTAACTGTATGCATATTGTTTTTATTTTTCTTTTTACTTTTTTTTATACACTTTACGAGTCAACTGGTTTTTTTTTAATTAAGTTTTATTTACACTTCTGACACCAATGTAACGTGCGCTTAGTTCGCCACAATAAAACTTCACCTTTCAATTTGTTTCTACCACTTTTAGTTAGTATTTATACTTTATTCGATCTCAACTCGACTTTTGGACTATCACTTGTAAACAACAATTCACTCTTAACTTTGTCACTCTATAATCAAAACTGACTCTGGTTGCCTCGGGCGGCCTATTTATATCGAATGACATTTCATCTAGAACTCTCCAGTATTTTCCACTTGGTCTCCACTCTCCATTCCTGTCAAACATTTTTCCTCCTGGTATATTTCTAAACTTACACTAGTGTTGCCGCTTGTGTTATCGGTTGAACGTTTTCGATTAGGAAATTGGTATTAAATGTTGGGTTCGCGTTACAATATGTATATAGGATGGGAGAAATACAAACAAAGATCCGCAATCTCACAAAAAAATCCAAGTAAGATTGATTTTATAATTGAATATTTCATAAAGGAGGTGGTGCATACTTCTATGGAGCCTGGGCCCAGGGCGTACACCTATGAGACTAGTACCAAATGAAAGCTTACGTTCAGCCCAATCAGCCTGCCAAATATTTTTGAATTCGGTCTTGGTGATTTTGAGATAATTAGACTTGAAGTTGAGTGCCGGAAATGGGAAAAATCTGACATTTCTGCAAATAATTACGAATATCTCGAAAAGCATAGCACGTAGGACAATGATTTTGGTATCATATGAAAGATCATAAAAATATCTTTCATTTCATTTAAAATACAGTTTTCAAAATGCCTTATATTTCGAAAAAACAGACCTAAAAGTTGTTTAAAAAAAAACATTTTCGTTGACGTTTGACAGCCAATATCTCGAAAAAATCAGTGATGACCTATAATTTTTTTTGCACCACTTTAATCCTTAATTGGTAAGCTTGAATTTGATATACAATTACGCTATCATACATAAAGCATATCACGTACATTATACACAATTCCTAAAAAAAATTAAACAAAAAATATGTTCCACAGGAAATGCATTTTTCATTTAATTCTTCGCAGTTACTACTTTGTTTTTTACTAAACATAAAAACAAAATACATTTTAATGCTGCAAATGAGAAAAAAAAATGACTAATCTTCGTTTAGATCTATCAAAATACCATCCAAAAACAAATCTAAAAAAACTGGTTGCTAGGTACCAAGCTTAAACATACAAGTCCGCGACCGTTAGGCCTAATTCATTGATAACTGATTGTTGGCTTGTGAGTAAATTATGTAATGACACAAAAACAAGTAATTCACAATTTCGCGGTCTTCAGGTGTGTATTGAGAAAAATTGTAGCAGCGCTCCAGATTTAAGAAAAAAGTGTTTTGAATTCAAAAGTGTGAAAATGAGTAATGCTAATAACTGTGCAAATTGTAGAGTTCGCTTGAATAACTTGATTCAATATCGAAGTATTCAAAGCCATGAAATGCGGTTAGTTTTAGCCTCCTGGATAACACCAGATGAAGTGAGTTGCAGTGTTTATTTTTGTTTTCTTTTTTAAATATCTTATTTAAATTAAAGATATCTGAGTCAGATTTGGTATGCTTGAATTGTTATCGAATTATTGAAAGGATCACATCAACAAATCACCCTAATCCCAATCGCGAGTATGGACATTTAAGAATTTGCCTTTGCTGTGGATCTTCGTTAAGATCTCGCAGAAGCCGCAACGTACCTCTTAACTGTCGCCAGCGGGCTATCTTGAATCAACTGTTACCAATTAATCAGGTTAGTTTTAATATTTTTTTTTTTTTTTCAATTAAACCAGGTGCTTAAAAATAATTTCTTAGGATCGTAATTTGCAGAGAGTTTGCCTACCTTGTTGGCTCCGTGCAAACCGCTCTGGGCTTAGACGTCGCGGCGAAAATATGATTGAACTGGACGAAGCACCTAATATTCCCGACCTTCAAAAAAGTTCAAACTACGGCTTCCAGAAACAATCATACAGCCTACATAAGTATCAAAATCTGGTTAAGCCTTTTGTGATCACATGCTGTGATGGGTATATCCTGGACGTTATAGGACCTTATGCTGCAACTGTATCTGATGCTAACATAATGAAACATCTGTTCAGAGACGATTATGGAACGTTCAGGCAATACTTTAGACAAAACGATGTTTTTATTTTGGACAGAGGATTCAGAGACGCAATCCCACATCTTGAATCTCAAGGATATAAGACTTACATGCCTGAATCCGTTGCTGAAGGTAACTTTCAACTTACCACAGAGCAGGCTAATAGATCCAGGTGTGTAACTATGGTCAGATGGGTCGTTGAAGTCGTGAACGGACGATTTAAAAGGGATTTTAAACTATTTCGGCAAGATTTTTTTAATCTAGCTGCTGGTCATTTGATGGACGACTTCAAAGTTGCAGCTGCAATTCTTAATAAGTTTCATCCAACCATTGAATATAGTTCTGATGCGAACGTTCTGCTAGAACTGGCTTTAAATCGTTTTAATACTCCTAATTATTTAGGTGCCTTTGTTAGAGAAAATAATCTTAACAGAACCAGAGCCATGTTCAGTCGCATCGATGGTAATATCCCGAATTTAAGTAATTTCCCACAACTCTCTATTCAAGAACTTCGTATGATATCATTGGGGAATTACCAAATAAACCAGGCTCGATCCTACTGTGGTGAACATTTAAAAGACCAGGGAACCTATACAATCGAAGTCTGCGAAGATCGGATGCGAATTACCTCTACTGCTCATAATAGTCTTATAGGCAACAATAACTTTTTATAACGAGGGCGAATCAAATCCAGGCATGTAAGTAGAAAAGTGTATCTCACTTACATCTTGGTGAATAGCGATGCAAACGTAGCACATAGTTCGAACGCAATAAAAGCTTACTATTGTAACTGTCTCGTTGGAATGAGGACTGTTGGTTGTTGCGCTCATGTCATGAGTATTTTATGGTATTTGGGTTACGCAAGACACCAGGAAGCAATGAATATAGCACCAGCTTTGTTTTTGGATGGTATTTTGATAGATCTAAACGAAGATTAGTCATTTTTTTTTCTCATTTGCAGCATTAAAATGTATTTTGTTTTTATGTTTAGTAAAAAACAAAGTAGTAACTGCGAAGAATTAAATAAAAAATGCATTTCCTGTGGAACATATTTTTTGTTTTATTTTTTTAGGAATTGTGTATAATGCACGTGATATGCTTTATGTATGATAGCGTAATTGTATATCAAATTCAAGCTTACCAATTAAGGATTAAAGTGGTGCAAAAAAAATTATAGGTCATCACTGATTTTTTCGAGATATTGGCTGTCAAACGTCAACGAAAATGTTTTTTTTTAAACAACTTTTAGGTCTGTTTTTTCGAAATATAAGGCATTTTGAAAACTGTATTTTGAATGAAATGAAAGATATTTTTATGATCTTTCATATGATACCAAAATCATTGTCCTACGTGCTATGCTTTTCGAGATATTCGTAATTATTTGCAGAAATGTCAGATTTTTCCCATTTCCGGCACTCAACTTCAAGTCTAATTATCTCAAAATCACCAAGACCGAATTCAAAAATATTTGGCAGGCTGATTGGGCTGAACGTAAGCTTTCATTTGGTACTAGTCTCATAGGTGTACGCTCTGGGCCCAAGTATGCACCACCTCCTTTAGTTCTTTCTCTTTAGAGAAGAGAAAAGAAAGAGTGGGCGCTATATACCAGGATCCACAGCATTTTAGGCGGTACACCTTAACAAAACTTACCTGAATTGGTAGAAGACAGGATCGTGGACAGCAGTGGCGTACATAGCTTTTGGCAATGAGGGGGGATTAACCTAGTTCGCTCATTTTTTTTTAAAGCTTTAATAATCAAAAAAAAAAAATAATAATAATAATAAGACTTCATTGAATTCATTATGTATGCCATAAGAAATTGTGTATTTTTTAAAGATAATAATATTATGCGCATTAATTTGAATGTGAACTATAATAAATATTGATGTAATAGGTGAAATAATATTAATTTAAAAAATTTATCATAGAATAAAATCCCCTTTATCTTTGTTCTTTTTAGATAAAACACTTATAACCTCGTCTGCTGCTATAAGTATTTCGCGATGAATAGCTAAAGCAGCCAAACCATTCAAACAATCTTGCAAATAAGTACATAAACACTCAAGGCTTATCACACTGTTATTAAAAAAGACATATTTTTAAGAATCTCACTTCGTTGGTCATGCTTCGCTTCCTTGTGTTGATTTTACTCTCTTCAAATAGGAGAAAGTGCTTTCGGGAGTTGACGTTGAAACGGGCAGTGTAGCTTATATCCTGTTAGGAAATCTAATATATAAAATTTCCATGTCACAATGTTAGTTAGCGTACTCCTCCGAAACGGCTTTACCGATTTTTACCAAATTTTATATGCGTATTGAGTAGGTTTGAGAATCGGCTACTATCTATTTTCCATACCCCTATGTGATAAGGGCCATATACCCTTAACATTGTTTTTTTTTAATTTACACTGTGACACCACAATTTTATAAATTAGATTTTACAGTCTCACTGTAAATGGCATATCAACTACATATACATATTCTCAAATAAATTTATTATTAATTTGCTGGACTATAGCAGCCTTATTTATAAACCCGTATTATCGGCGGATTAAGGTTACTACGAACTTAATACTCCACTAATACTCCAAACCTTATTTATAAAAAAAATACACCAGTATTAGCGGCGGATTAAGCTAATACTGGTTCATAGGAGTTTTAAGGGAGGATTAAGGTCGTATTATGGTCTAAATGTCATTTTGTTCAAATTTTTGGAGGAAAAGTGGAAAGTTATTTTGGTTTTGTGAATAATTTTAATTCTTGTTCCGCCTTAGCTGCTAGATAAATAAATTAATAAATGAAAACTAATAATTCTTGTTTTGTTTTGTTTAATATTCATTTGAGAAAAATCTCCGCCAACCACAAAAAATAAATAAATCAATACTCGGGTTCAACGCAATTTAGTTTTTCAGGTAATCTAATTTATTTTTCAACCTCTAATTGGTCAGAAGCCACGTATCAAAAGAAGAACTGAAACTCTGGCCAATCAGAGTCCGAAAAAAGTAAGATTATCTGAAAAAACTTGATGCGTTGAACATGCACAATGAAGTCAGCTGGGATTTGCTTACGTTTATAGTAACCAGAGCTACAGATGGGTCATTTTTTTGATGAAAAATTTGACATAAGCAAGTATTAACTAATACGGGTTGGAAAATGTTTTATAAATAAGGATTCGGTCGACCTGGCGTAAGGGAGTATTAAGTGCTAATACTAGTATTAACTAATACCAGGTTGAACCGAGTATTAGTGAAATCTAATAAATAAGGCTGTAGCTGTTTAGTGTTTATTCCTATTTTATTGAATGAAGTTCGCATGATTAGTTAATTAAGTGATTATTATAACCGCAAAAGTACATACTCAACACGTGTCACGAGCTCCCGCAAACAACCGCTAGGTATTGTGTTGTAAGTATTTATAAATTGTTCTTATTCAATTAATCGAAAATTTTGTTGGAAATGGTGATAAAAAAGTTCGATGAAAGTTAGATTTTTATTACTTATTACTTATTACTTCCACACAATTTTACCGGGTCAGGAAAGGGAACCGGAACGGAAACGGGAGCTCTGAAACTTTTGAGCCGATAGCAAAAACTATTTCGGCATTAGGATTATTATACATTATATCCCCAACATATGTAGACTTTATTCCATGACCATATTCCCACGGAAACGAGAAACTAGAAACTTTCAGGTATTCTTAAACTTAGTCAAGCTGGTGTTCCTCACAAGTTTTCTTTTCTTGCCTGTTTTGTGTGAACTACGCTTTGAATAAGTTGGACCCGAGCAACGCCGGGCGGGTCAGCTAGTATATACATACATATGTAAGGAAAATTTTCTTTGGGGCAGCTATCGAGCGTTTCCAATAAATTAGAGGAAGTACCTAGGTATTATTCCTTCGGATCATATAATCTCTTCCAAGTTTTTAATTCTTCAAGAATTGATAACAGAAGATGGTTCGGCAGCCAAATATGTTAGGTAAAACTCAACAGTTTCATTAATTTTTTGGTTTATTTCAGACGAAGAATCATTAAATAGAACCGAAAACCCTTCAAGCATGTTTTCATGGTTTGTAATTTTTTCTCCAAGGTTCATTACATAGAAATCGAGGAAAGGATTGAAAACAATAACACGAAAGTATTCTTCTGTACTTGGAACCGAAGGGTTTGAACTATTCTTTTGCCGGTTCACTATTCTCTTATGTTTAACGTCAATATCAGGGACTTCAGCTATTTTTTTTTTTTTTTGCATCTTCAAACACTTTCGAAAATGAGTCATCTTCACCCCGTTTAATTTTTAGCTGATCCCTTAAATCTTTGGCTAAATCTTAAACTCTTTGAATCTCACGACTTATTGACAACGAGCTTTAACCATTAAGCTAACCAAAAACTCGAAATCCATAGCGTTTTTTAAGTTACTTGCGTCACTTTCCAAATGTTCTTATTTGGTCAAAAGTCTCGAACACAAACGGAAAAGTTTCTCAAAATCTTCAATTGCTTGATATTTTGAGGTCCATCGCGTCAGATTCAGCCTTTTTAATGTCTTTTTTTGTGGAGTCTCTTCGCTTTCGCTTATTGTTTTTTGCAGCATATCTTTTCTTTTTGGTGTATTGGAATAACTGTCAACGGCTTCAATTGTGGTAAGGCAGTCCCTAAAGCTGGTATTTTGCTGGAAACAGATACAGCAAGGATTCAAGGAATGTGCTGCACAATGGACGTACAGAGCACCCGAAGCAAATTGTTGGCGAATAATTGCCTGAACACCATTGTATCGATCAGACATATTGCTCAAAAAAGAATTAGCCAGATCACAATTTTAAAGATTTTCCACTATAAGCTTTTCAAGAGCATCGCCTGGATTGTTAATACAGTAATGTTTGGTAAACTGCTGTATTACAGATTTTAAGAGAAAAGATTTTATTCATACCAGTCGTGGAAAATCGGTATAAGAAATGAAACTCAAAAGATTAGTTGATTTGCCGAAATAATAATTTCTTTCAGATGAAATTGACTTTGTATTTTCCCTGTAAAACGAAAGTATAGAATGTACCTACAATCCTGTGAGTACTAATAAGACTCAATTCACGTTGGAAGTAGCTAATAAATTTCACATTGTGTTTCTTTAACGTTTTTGGTTCATGACTGGTTATGTTGAACAATTATTATCGATCCCCCTATCTACGCCACTGGTGGACAGTATAGGTAAAATAATAATAAAAATGGGCACGACTGGGTCGCAAAAATCTAAAAACGCCATTCTTTTGCAATTGCTAATACATATGCATGATGAAAATTTAATCAAAATCGTTGGACCAGCTTTTTCAAATATGGTTTTTTATTTTTCACTTTTTTTTGAAAAACTGTTTTTAAAAGTCAAGTTTGCAAAGTTCTAGAACTTGCTAGAGGTTAGGTTAGGTTAGGTTACAATGGCTGCCAGGAATACACCCGACACATATAGACCAATACTAGGTCCATTGTGATACCATAGAAATTATGCGAGGGAGTACCTCGCTTAACAAAACCATTTGGAGCTTTCAATAAAGCGAAGGAGATGCAGGGGATCTGTGTGCGCCAGATCGCTTGGATCATCGAGAAAATATTTCCCCAGATGCCTCTTTCTTTTAGAAGAGAGTGCAGGACATGAGCAGAGGAGGTGTGGGATTGTCTCCTCCTCCTCCTCATCTAAGCAACTTCTGCAGAAGTCATTAGAGGGAACGCCAAGTCTTATGGCGTGTCTTCCTATCAGACAATGTCCGGTAATGACACTGATTACGGAGCTAACTTGCAATCTGGTAATGGATAACAAATGTCTAGTGCGTTTTGGATCTATTCCTGGCCATATACGTTTTGTTGCCACGCACGTGGTGATATTGTTCCACCTGTGATTTGTTCTGTCCATCGTCTCTTGCTTTAGCATAAGTTTACATGTAGCGATTGGTATACCAATATTCAACCTGCTGGTAGAGATCGGTAGAACGGTTCCTTCTCTGGCGAGTTCGTCGGCTTTGCAGTTACCCGCGATATCTCTGTGCCCCGGCACCCAAAAAAGGTGAATATTGAACTGTTCAGCCATCTCCTTAAGAGATAAGCGACAGTTGAGGGCGGTTACTGAGTTCGTAGAAACAGCGCCGAGTGATTTGAGGGCTGCTTGACTATCTGAGAAAATCCGGATATTCACTGAGGATACCACGTTTTCTTTTAGCCATGATAGAACCTCTTTGATCGCCAGAATTTCCGCTTGGAACACGCTACAATGGTTTGGAAGGCGGAACGAGAGACTTAAGTTAAGTCGGTTTGAGTACACCCCGCAGCCTACCCCTTCTTCGGTTTTTGAACCATCTGTATAGAAATGAATTGAATCATCTCTCAAAAATTCCTCGTCTTCCCAGATTGTTCTCGATGGGATTGAGACTTGGAACTTATTATCAAAAACCAATTGGGGGACGGTGTAGTCGGAGTGGCATGGTATTGATCCGAATAAATTCAGGATTGTAGCATGACCGATGTTGTTATCGGTCCATTGGGAGATAGCTCTCATACGAATGGCTGCACTGGAAGCCATTTGTTTGCTGAAGATATCTAGTGGTGTGAGGTTAAGAAGTGTATTTAGGGCTGCTGAAGGTGTTGATCTCAGAGCTCCGCTTATACACAAACAGGCTGTTCGTTGGACCTTGCTTAAATTATCGTAGTAGGTCCTTTTATCAAGAGCGGTCCACCATACCACTACTCCGTATGTGAGTATTGGTCTGATGACCGCGGTGTAGAGCCAGTGTGTGATTTGGGGGGAGAAACCCCATTTGTTACCAATGGCTTTTTTACAGGAAAATAAGGCTACCGTGGATTTCCTGATTCTTTCCTGTATATTAGCTTTCCAATTTAGCTTTCTGTCTAAGATTATACCTAGATATTTAGCTTCGTTTGAAAGTGTAAGTGAGATTCCATTTATTGATGGAGTTATTAGTTGAGGAATTTTATATTTCCTGGTGAAGAGAACGAGTTCAGTTTTCTGAGGGTTGACCCCTAGATCACATTTTCCCGCCCATTTTATAAGTTTATTTAGAGCGGTCTGCATCAGGTCCGTGAGAACGTGAGCATGTTTTCCAGACACCGCAATGGAGACGTCATCTGCATATGCAATCACTTTGAATCCCTCAGCTTCTAAGTCAACTAGAAGTTCATTGACGACTAGATTCCATAGAAGAGGGGATAGGACTCCGCCTTGCGGTGTTCCTCTACTGACAGATCTCTTTGTAGAGAAGTTTCCTAGAGTACAGTTGATTCTTCTGCTTTTTAGCATTAGATTTATCAATTCCACTATAGAATCATCTACTTTGAGTTTCGTCAGTGCCTTTGTAATTGCAGAGTTGCTGACGTTATTAAAGGCGCCCTCTATGTCGAGGAAGGCGGCCAGAGTGAATTCTTTGTGATGGAGGGAATATTCTATAGTGCGTACCACGGTGTGTAGGGCCGTTTCTACAGATTTTCCCTTACAGTAGGCGTGTTGTGCTGTAGATAACAATTTTGGATCTATAGCTGTACGCAGGTGGATGTCTATCAGTCGTTCTAAGGTTTTAAGAAGAAAGGATGATAGACTTATTGGTCGGAGATCTTTTGGCTTTACGTGGGATGATTTCCCAGCCTTAGGTATAAACACAACCTTGACATCTCTCCACTGAGTGGGGATATAGTTCAAGGTGGTACAGCCTATGAGAATAACTTCAAGGACAGGAATAATAATATCCGCGGCCTTTTGAAGTTCGGCTGGAATTATACCATCAGGTCCAGGGGATTTGAATGGGTCAAAGCTGTTAATGGCCCAAACTAATTTTTCCCTTGTAATCAGATCGGGGTTGTTTGTTATTATGCTACCTGGTTCTGTGGAATCATAGTTGCATAAGTTCTTAGAGCTTCCTGGAAAGTGAGTGTCAAGAAGCAAATTGAGCGTTTCTTCGCAGGATTCTGTCCAGCCGTCAGCTGTTTTCAAACTGCTAGGCATGGTCGGACTCTTTGAGAGGATTTTCCTTAGTCTAGAAGCTTCTGAAGTAACCTCTATTTCACCACAGAAGTTTCTCCAGGAAGTTCTTTTACTTTTCCTCAGTTGATATTTATATGTTTTGAGAGATTCCTTGTAGGAGTCCCAGTCTATTGAGATTTTGGATTGTTTAGCTCAATTGAAAAGTTTTCTGCATTCTTTTCTGAGCGGTTCTAGCCCCGAGTTCCACCACAGTGCTTCCGTTTTCCTCTTATTTTTATAAGAGGACAGGATTTGTGAAGTGAGTGGTTAAGGGCAGTGGTGAGATCATTGACTTTTTTGTCTAGATCCTGTTTGTTTGTAGGGTTTTGGAAAAATTCAGGTTTAATGAATTTTTCCAGTGTTACCCGATATTTTTGCCAATCAGTTTTCCGATAGTTTCGGAAGTCTGGTTGCTTAAGAGGTTCCTCATTGAGATCAAATTGAATGTATCTATGATCCAAGAAAGAGTGTTCAGTAGATACTTTCCAGTTTGTAATCCTATGATGAACCGAGTCGGAGACAAGAGTGATATCTAGGACTTCTTGTCTGCTTTTGGTAATGAATGTAGGTTCATTGCCAATATTACTTACTATAAGGTTAGTACTTAAAATAAAATCAAAAAGTGACTCACCCCTTTCATTTATGTCAGTACTACCCCATACTGTATGATGCGCATTAGCATCGCATCCAATGATGAGGCAGATCTTCTGCCGTTCTGCTGCAGCGACAATCCTTTTAAATAAGTCGCATGGAGGAGGGCCAGGATGGTCATGGCCGAGGTAAGCTGATACCAGCCAGTAGATGTTGTCACTGGTCTGGTATCTTATTGTGGTTACATCACGATTGCTGTAATGAGGTAGTAAAAATACATTAGTGCTACTTCTTACCAATATGCAGGATCTGGGTTCACCTTTGTCCTTCATATACAGTAGAGTATATCCAGGAGTCCTTAGTCCTCGAACGATGGACTTGATGATCCAAGGCTCTTGGATAAGGACAATATCTTCCCCCCTTTTGTTTAGACGGAGAAGAAGGGAGGCCGAAGCCTGCTTAGAGTGTTGGAGGTTAATCTGAGTTAGCTGCACCATCTTGGGAACAACTAAGTAGACTAACCCCCACCACGGTCTGGTTGAGGTCGTCATCTGTTTCACTCTCAGAGTTTGACCTAAGAAGGTCATCCTCGCTGAGCGAAACCTCGTTTACGGAGTCATCAGTCTCCAAGTCGGAGAATTTGACGACGTTTTGGGCATCCAAGTGGGATGCGGAGTCATCAGTCTCCAAGTCGGAGAATTTGACGACATTTTGGGCATCCAAGTGGGATGTGGAGTGTTTATTATCGTGCGTTTCAGCAGAGGATGTGCTGAGCTCGTCTATCTCCATGGATGGAGGGTCGACTTGCCCTGCGGATTCTTCCACTGAAGGCGCACTTTGTGTTGCCGGAGATGGAGCGATGTTATGCTCCTCATCTTTTTTATATATTTTCAAGGCAATATTTGACCAGCCGAACCGAATCACACCTTTTGTCGCACTTGCTAGAAGTTGTTTTGAAAAAAATTTGAAAAAAACCAAAGTAAGTTTTGAAGTTATTTCCAAAATCAAAAATTTTTTAAAAAATTTATTTTTAAAAAAACTTATAGAAATTTCCAAAACTATTTTTTTTTAAAATATTGATATGCAGTCTTTCTTGAATAGTTTACGACTTCTTAAGTCCAACATTTCGTCAAGATCGTGTCAGCCATTAACGAGAAAGTCGGTTTTGGAAAATAACGTACTATGGGAGGTACCGCTTTTAGCATTAAAAAAATTTTTTTTTTTACATTATAAGAAAGACAATCAAAATTTAATTCCTCACACAAAATTTCATCGAAATCGTTGAAGCCGTTTCCGAGAAAAATAAGTATTATCATATCGGTTGTATGACATGTACCTACCGTTATTTCAAGACCTAGATACTCAATTCCAAAAACCGCTGTAGGCTGCCCCACAGACCCTAACTGCAAATTTTGAAGAAAATCGATCCAGCGGTTCAGGCTGTAGATCCATATACAGACAGACTTACAGACAGACAGAGAGACGAGCAGAATTGCAGGACCCACTTTTTTCGTATTCTCTATCATCGTAATGTCATGTTTGATTGTTATCACAAATTTTTTTTTCCTGCACGATTGCAAAACTTGCCTTGTAGTACCTATAATGGCAAGTAAAAATCAAGCTGAGCATATGTAGTTATCTTCAATTTATTTTTTAGATAGTCAATGGGAAACGTCTTTTGGTGTCAGCGATGCCGACCTTTCCCTAATGTCAGCAGAAGACTACTCAGCTTCGTATGCTGATGAGCCGTCGACCTCCACCTTTGCAAAAAGAAGGAAATTTTTTAGAAAAAGATCTTGCAGTGTAGAGGAAAAGTTGTTAGAGCTTGACAAAAAAATTAAAAGCAGACTGGCTAACATAGAAGAGTCCGACACAAAAATAATAGCCATAGAAGAAAGGCGTAATAATTTGATTAAAAAAATTTTTAGTATCAGCAGAAAACTTTCAAGAAGGAGTGTTAATGCTGCTAGGCAAAGAAAATTGATGATAACTTTGTTTGAAAAAAAGTTAATGTTTTTTGTGTTAGTGAATTAGTGTCTTGTTTTAGTTATATTTTTTTAAGAAATTTGTTTGCTTGTTCTGTTTTTTTCTTTCAAAGAGAATGTTTGTTTTTTTTTTTAATGAAAAAATATATATGTATGTATATTCAACAGAGGTGCCAGCACGTAACTTGTTGCAATCGAGGATTGTTGTTCGTCGGCCAACTCGAAACAAATTATTTTTGACAGCACGTATTTTGTAACGAGTTTCATTTTGATATCAGCTTAAAAACACCATTGTGAACTACTAAGTGAAATGTCAAATTGGTTTTCTTTAAAATAAAGTTCGATCGAAATAAGTTGAATTCCATTTAAAAATTAAATTTTTTGATTCAGAGAGTGACGATGAGGAAGCTCAGAGATAAAAGTAATCCATTAGAATTGAGTGAGAATGACTAAGTGTTCATATATTTGTACAAAAATAAAATTAGACTCGGAACCAAAACATATGTTTTTTTAGTTTACTGCAGTTCATTGAATAAAGAATGTTTCCTGATGGTACTAGGCTGCTGAAATTTCCCGAACAAAGTTAGAAGCATATCTGTTCCAACAGTTCTCCAGCTTTGCGTCACTTTTAATCTCCCAGCCAGTGGATGTTACCAAGTGAATATCGGAGCAAATGTGTTACTAGGGACAAGCAACAGAGTCAAATAAAAACACTATAAATTTAGTTTAAAAACAAAACAAATTTTTTAGATTTTTTATTATTAATTAATTAATTATTATTAATTAATTAATTATTATTAATTTGCTTAATTTAACAAATTATTTTTGAAGTGTAATAGGCGACGCGTTTCGGAATCTTTCCATCATCGGGCGCAGGCTTCGTATGTTGTCGGTGTTGTTTTTCTTTCTTCGTGTGGCTGATCGCTGTGGCTTCTTCGTTGAGTTGTTGTTTATTTTTAATTAGTGATAAATTTTAGTAAGTGGCTTTACTATTGTTGTCTTCTTTTTTCTATATATTTCTTAATAGCGGTGTCATATACTGGCTTTGTTTTTAGTATAAGTTTGTCGTTTAAAATGTTGTCTTTATCTATCTTGTTAGCTTTGTATATTTTGTATTCTTCGGTGGCGTCTAGTATTCTTCATTTTTTTTTGCATATGTGTAATGGTGTTAAGTTTTTGGTTATATCTGTGTAATTATGGTTCTGTTCCATTAGGTGTTGTGCATATGTTGATCTTGTGTTTATTTTTGGTTCTTGAATCTTTCTTTAAATGTTCTTCCTATTTGTCCTATATAGTATTTGTTAGAGTCATTGCATGTTAATTTGTATACTCCGGAACAATTATCAGTTTCTGTATTATGTTTTTGTTTTAAGATTTTTTGAATGGTGTTGTTTGTTTTAAATAATATGTGTATATTTTGTTTTTTGAATTCATATTGGAGTGTTTGTGGTAATATGTTGGTGAAGTTTAGTGATGTGAATTTCTTTTCGTGGTTTTTTATAGTGTTTATTTTGTTGTTTTTCTTTCTTATACTTTTGTAATGTAGGTTGTAGGTTGTCTATTATTTTTGTGTTGTATCCATTAGCTATAGCGATGTGTTTCATAGTGTTAAGATCATTTTCATAGTCTTTTTTGTTCATAGGGATGTTATTTAGTCTATTGATGAATGCATTATAAGCTGACATTTTTTGTGAATGCGGGTGGTGGGAGTTTTTGTGTATTGTTGTGTTTGTTGTGATGCTGTAGATTTTATACGTGAGTTTGTTGTTGGTCTTGTGATGCTGATACCCAGGAAGTGTATTTTGTTGTTGTTTTCGATTTCGTTTGTTATTTTTATATTGGAATTTATGTTATTGATGTAATTTGGTTAGGATGTGTTTTTGTTGCATTTCGGGTTAAGTGGTTTTCTATTAATTCAACTGTTTCTTCGATGGGAATGTTGGTGATGTCAAATGATATTAGTTTATGGTTTGTATTAATGTTAATGCTTTCTAGTTTGTTCAAGACTTAATCAAATGTATTTTTATAATTCAATAGATTTAGTTCCACAAATTTAATCATCGCAAGTTGCCCATTAATTTATGTTTAATATGTCAAATATGAAAAAGTAACCCTAATGTACCCTATTGCTATCGTTTATTTTATTCTGTTTTGTTATCTCATTTGCTTTTTCAAGTTGCAATTGTAACAGTTAAACCTTAACGTTAAATCTTATCAAGAAATAAACGACACAGTTTAACACCAACCGGCAAAAGAGCATCTTGTACAATCTGGTCCTTCAGTAGCCAAATATATGTATATATGAAAAAAAAAAAAAATAGAATCAGTGCGGTAAAAATTTGAATAGAACAGTTTATCGATAGTTGACCTTCAAGTAAAAGTAAGATGAACAAGGTTAGGGCAAAACGTGGAAACGTAAAGGGTGTCTTAAGCCGTGCTGCAATATTTGCCGAGTCGGTGGGCATGAACACACCTGTTGCATTGATAGAAAATCGATTGGTTAAATTAGAAGAAACGTAGTTGCTCTTCAATGCTCTTCATGAAAAAATGTTCGACTTCGTAGCTGACGATGGATTCGTAGATCCAGAGCCAGAATATGAAGAGTAAAAATAAATAAATAAATAGGGTGGCGCAACAGAGCGAGGAGCCCCTGGGCCTAGCGCATTTCTCACAACCATGCCTTGTGAGGGAATGGAGGGGACCTACAATTTTTCGCCGGTTCCGAACGGCTAATTGAGAATGCGCTTTTCATGGCAATGAATTTACTAACGGAGGACTTGCCAATTCCTCGCGAAAGGCGATACCCGTGGAAAAACATTTTTGCATTTGCCTCTGCTGGGATTCGAACCTCGAACCTCTGGGTTAGCAGGTGGACATGCTAACCCTTACGCCACGGGTACCACGGGTATGAAGAGTATAAAAATAAATATTACTTTGCTCAATCAGTTTTTGCCAATTTTCTTCAAGCTCAAAAGTCGGTAGAGACACAAGTTGAGTCGTTAGCGAAAACATTAGCCAGTCAGCAAGCTTCCTTTCTTGAGAAACTAAATCAGTTGTCAAAAAAGGATTCCGTCGTCTTCCCAAAATTGTCAATACCTATCTTTTCGTGCGAGGATTATAAAGATTGGCCTTCTTTCAAAGACATGTTCACGGGTTCGGTAGATACGAACCCCTCGCTTACGTCTACGCATAAATTCTATCTACTAAAGTCGTTTTTGAGTAGAAACGCAAGTAAGCTCTTGAAAGGTATCGTGATTTCGGAAGAGAACTATTTAGAAGCGTGGGAAAAACCAGAACAAAGATACGATCGTCCTCATCTGATCATTCAATCGTTTATACAATCATTTTTATCATTGCCATCGATTAGCTCATCAAATGTCAATCTTCTTCGAAAAATAGCTGATGGGTCCGATGAAGTCATTCGCGGGTTAAATGCTATTAATTCTAATGAAAGAGATCCGTGGCTTATATGTATATCTGCTGGTGGAAAAGTTAGATCCAGAAACAAGGCAGGCTTGGGCAGAAAACATAGGTCCTAAATCTGATTCTACTATCGGTGATCTTTTAGAATTTCTACAGAACCGTTGCGTGTGTTTAGAATCCGTCGCATCATTATCGCGTTCAGTGCAAGCAAAGGGCAAACACAGTCTGCTATTCGTTCTCATGTAGTAGAATCAAATCAACGATTAGAATGTCCCAATTGCAAAGAAGACAACTTACTCTTCAACTGTAAACGATTTGCTGCTCTTACAGTCGATGCTCGTCGTGTGTTTGCTAAAGAACAGAATTTATGCTTCAACTGTCTTCGAGCTGGACATTCGTCTCACAGATGCAAATCAGATAGGCGCTGTAAAACCTGTCACTCGCGTCATCATTCTCTTGTCCACTTGCCTCCGTCGTCTTCGTCTAATTCTTCATCACAAAATTCAACAAACAACCAGCAAGGGTCAACAAATATACCGCAGTCGCTTTGCTCATCTATGGACACAACAGGCACTTTATCATCGCATACAAATTGTTTTACACACACTATATTACCTACAGCCATCGGCCGTGTATCTGACAGTCAGGGAGAGTTTCAAGGTGTGAGATTGTTGCTGGATTCAGGATCCCAGGTATCATTTGTGACTGAACAAACCGTTCAGCGTTTAGGTCTTGTAAGGAAAGGTGCTCGCGTTCCAGTGCTAGGTGTGGGATCCACTAAAGCAGGCGTTACAAATGGAATTGTAAACCTTCAACTTTTTTCGCGTTTTTCACAAACTTCAGTTGAGATACAATGCTATGTTATCTCAAAACTCACATCGTTTGTTCCTTCTTCGAAGGTTCCCATGTCTGATACTAAATTTATTGGGTCGTATGAATTAGCAGATCCTCATTTTAATATACCTGGTCACATAGACGTTCTGATAGGAGCGGATAAGGTTTTCAGCATTTTCAATGGTTCAGCTGTACGAGGGAAAGCTGGGTATCCGGATCTGATTCCAACAATATTCGGTTGGGTAGTTTGTGGAAGTATGGAGCCATTTACCTCGCGGACACATGGTAATGTGAGTTCTTTTAGCACGCAACTGGACACAGTACAGTTATTCGATCTTGAACGTTTCTGGCGCCTTGAAGAAGTCCATGTGGAACCAAAACTGTCAGCAGAGGACCAGCGTGCTGAAGACATCTTTGTAAAGACTCATGTGCGTTTGCCTGATGGTAGGTATTCAGTTCAGTTACCATTCAAATCAGACCAAGAAACTCAATTTGGAAATAGTCTGAGCGTTGCAGTTAATCGTTTTCGTTCTATAGAAAGAAGGATATCGTCTGACCAAAGTCTAAGGGACAGCTATATTAAGTTCATGAGGGAATATCTTGCATTAGGACATATGGAAGAGATTTCGTCAATTCAGATTCCTCGATTATCAACCAAATGCTTTTATATGCCACACCATGCTGTTTTCAAAGCTGATAGCAGCACAACTAAGGTAAGGGTGGTTTTGATGGTTCGGCTAAGTCGGGAAGCTTTCTGTCGCTTAATGAATCGCTACTAACTGGCCAAACTGATCAACGCGATTTATTCTCGGTATGTGTTCGCTTTCGTCGTCATCGCTATACAATTTCAGGTGACATTGAAAAAATGTATCGCCAAATACAAATCTCAGAAAACCACACAGATTTTCAGCGAATACTTTGAAGAGAATCCAGTGATCTTCCTCTCAAGCATTACAGACTTTTAACAGTCACTTATGGCACTGCTTGTGCTCCTTTTTTGGCAGTCCGTACTCTAAAGCAGTTGGCATTAGATTCGAAGGAAATTTATCCTCGTGCTGCAGAAATTCTTCTTAATGACTTTTATATCGATGATGTCATGACCGGTGCGGATTCGATAGAAGAAGTCACATCGCTGCGGTTATAGCATAAGTCTTCTCAAATCAGGTGGATTCAATCTTCGAAAGTGGCCCATCAACTTCTGGCCTTTGCTTCTTAATCTTCCTGAAGACCAACGCGAATTATCTCCCAAGGATTTTGAAGAGTGTAGTTCAGTAAAACTTTTAGGTTTGCAGTGGTCACCATCTAAAGATTCGTTTTCTTATAAGGTATGTCAACGATAAGATGTCTTACACAAAACGTCGCATTTTATCTGAGTCATCGAAAATATTCGATCCTATAGGGTTCTTAGCCCCTGTCGTCATCGGTGTGAGAATTATTCTACAAGAATTTTGGCGAAGTAATTATTCGTGGGATGATGTTATATCAGAAGAGCATTGCAGTCAATGGTGCTCTATTCGTCAAGATCTACTTGCACTCGAATCGTTGAATATTCCTCGCGTTCTATGGGTCAATAAAATAAATATTCAATTTCATGCTTTTTGTGACGCATCACTAAAAGCATACGCAGCAGTCGTTTACTGTAGGAGTGTTGATGAAGCAGGATACGTGAACATCAATATTGTTGCTGCAAAGAGCCGTGTAGCTCCACTAAGGGTTGTTTCTCTTACGTGACTAGAATTTTGAGGAGCGGTTCTACTCACAAGACTAATTAACAAACATAATTCGTCTTTACTAGGTAAAGACATGCAAGTTTATTGCTGGACTGACTCATCAATAGTACTACATTGGCTTTCTGCAGTTCCTAGAAAATGGTCAGTGTTTGTTTCGAATCGCACTTCGGAAATTCTGTCATCTCTGCCGAGAAACTCATGGCGGCATGTGCGTTCGGAAGACAACCCAGCCGACAGCGCAACTCGTGGTATTCAACCTTCTCATTTGCTTAATAATGAGTTATGGTGGAATGGACCACCCTGGTTGAAACTTGAACCAGAGCAATGGCCATCATCTATTCATTCCATCAGAAACCTCCAGCGAGAACACTTTGAAGAGAGACAACCACAACTAGCTCATGTATTGGTAACAACTAGCAATCCTACAAACCTCATCAACGAGTTAGTTGAAAATTCATCTCGGTATCTGAAATTGGTTCGTTTGTTCGCGTTTATTCGTCGTTTCGTTTCGAATTCGCGTGTAATTCGGGGAGGACCTAAAAGAGAACGAAAGAAGATTGAAAATCTGTACATTCCACCGCTATCTTCTGACGAAATTTCAAAATCAAAGACTCATTTAATAAGGTTACATCAAAATCAAAGGTTTTCTGTTGAGCTAAGAACAATTCGTTCCGGCTGAGAATTAAGCAACAGAAGTAAGCTAGTATCCCTATCTCCTTTTCTCGACAAAGAGGGAATTATTCGCGTCGGAGGCCGAATCCAAGAATCGGATTTTACTTATTCGGCTAAACATTCGGTTATTATTGATAAATCTTCCCAATTTGCGAGATTAATCGTTAAAAACATACACTATCGTCATCAGCACGCAGGAGTTTCGCAAATGTTTGCAATCCTAAGACAAGAATACTATATCGTCGGGTGTCGTGATCTCCTGCGTAAAGAAGTTTTCGATTGTGTGAAGTGCTTCCGTTTCAAAAAGCTACGTCGGTTCAAGTGATGGGCAATTTGCCTGCAGAACGTGTTCGGTTTTCACGTCCGTTCAGTAAGGTCGGCGTAGATTATGCGGGACCAATAACATTGCGTTTAGCCAGGGGTCGAAATCCCAAATTTGTAAAAGCATACATCTCGGTGTTCGTGTGTTTTTCGACAAAAGCAATCCACTTGGAGTTGGTTAGTGACCTCTCCTCATCTGCCTTTCTTGCTTTGGACCGCTTTGTTTCACGTCGCGGCAAGCCCATTGAAATCCATAGTGACAATGGTACGAATTTTCATGGAGCCCATAGAATGCTAAACGAAATGTTCCAGCTTGTCCTTAGCCAACAACATAATGATATAGTAGTCAACCACCTATCAAAGGACAACATTGCGTGGAAGTTCATTACTCCCTCCTCACCTCATTTTGGAGGATTGTGGAAGGCGGGAGGAAGGCGGGTGTGTCACATATGAGGAGATGTACACTCTGCTTAAACAGATAGAGGCGTTGCTAAATTCTCGACCTATGTGGCCAACGTCTGATATGGATCCTATTGCCTTCACCCCTGCTCACTTTTTGATCAGTGCACCTTTGACCTCTGTTCCTTGTCCTGATATATGTAGTAAATCAGTTTGTCCTTTCACTAATTGGTCTCTCTTACAGACTTTGAAACATGGATTCTGGAAAAGATGGCACACCGAATATTTGACTTCACTTCAACAGCGTCCAAAATGGCAAAATCCGAAGAGAGATGTCCAAGTCGATGACGTTGTCATTCTTAGGGATCCAAATTTACCTCCATCCAAATGGATCCTTGGACGAGTTAAGGCGGTGCATCCAGGAAAGGACAATCGTACAAGAGTAGCAACTATAACCACTCAAGCTGGAGAATATGTACGACCAATTATAAAATTCGCTGTTCTTCCATTTTCTGAAAGACCTGAGCCTTTCAGGGGGGGCTGAATGTTCAAGACTTAATCAAATGTATTTTTATAATTCAATCGATTTAGTTCCACAAATTTAATCATCGCAAGTTGCCCATTAATTTATATTTGATATGTCAAATATGAAAAAGTAACCCTAATGTACCCTATTGCTATCGTTAATCTTATTCTGTTTTGTTATCTCATTTGCTTTTTCAAGTTGCAGTTGTAACAGTTAAACCTTAACGTTAAATCTTATCAAGAAATAAACGACACAGTTTAACACCAACCGGCAAAAGAGCATCTTGTACATAGTTTTTTGGTTAATTCTATATTGTTTTTAATGCTGTGGTTATTTTGCAGTTGTATGTTATTTTTTATTATTTTTTGTAGTGTTTTGGCAATTGTGTAGCTTGGAGCTGTGGTGTAGTTTATGAGCGGTCGGATTGGTGTTCCTTGTTTATGTATTTTTGGTAGACCAGTGAGTTGAGGAGCAGTTGGGTTCATTTGTTTGATGGTATAATTATTGCTATTAAATAAGTTTTTGCATTTGTTTAGGGCTTTATTTATTTCTTTTGTGTTGGCAGGTGTTGGATCTGTGCTACGGGTGTTATGTTGTTGTTGTTGAAAAATGCGTTAGTTTTGTCTATGTATTCTTGTTCGTCCATTATGACGATAGTATTACTTCTGTCTGCTTTTGTTACTATTGCTTTGTTGTTGCTTATTTCTTGTATTATGTTTTTCAAATTTATTTGGTCTTCTTTATACAGGGTTTTCCATTGGGGACTATCCATTTTGTTTCTTTAATGTAAACGCGCCCTTGAGGTCTTTTGACATTCAGTAAACGTCAGATTGCTCATTGAGGTCTACCATTTCATCATGGTGAGTAACACGAATCAACAACGTTTCCAAATTATTAAAGCGTACTATCAAAATTTTGAGTCAGTCGCTGCAACTTTAAGAGCGCTAACTCCGATTTTTGGTCGTAATAATCGTCCCACCCATGCCGCAATTCTTATTTTAGTGCACAAATTTGAAACCACGTTTTCGCTGCACAATGTTCCCGTGCCAGTGAGACAAAGATTAGGACGGAGTGCTGAAAATATCGCGGCCGTAAGTGCATCCGTTCAGAACGACCCAAATCAGTCAATTCCACGTCGGTCGTTCACAGGAATTGGGCATCGCACAAACCACATTGTGGTTTTTTTTTTGGCGTCAGTTGCGTGGAATGGATATTAGTGACATGTGGTTCCAGCAGGATGGAGCTACAGCCCATACAGCTCATGCAACCATCAACATTTTGAAGAGGAAATTTGGTCAACGTGTTATCTCAAGAAATGAACCGATCAATTGGCCTCCGCGCTCGTGTGATTTGACACCTTTGGATTTCTTTCTTTGGGGCTATGTCAAGTCGTTGGTCTACGCCAACAGGCCAGACTTTGGAGGAGCTTCAAGCCAATATTGAACGCGAAATTGCCGCAATACCGGTCGATATGTGCGAGAGAGTGGTCGAAAATTGGGTTCAACGTATCGATCGCTGCAAGCGCGCCCGTGGAGGACATATGAACGAAATAGAGTTCCATTCGTAATGGTATTGGGTGTACTTTAATATGAAATAAATGTTTTTTTGATATCTCAAATGGCTGGCGTTTTTATTTAAAAAATAAAATGGATAGCTCTTAATGGAAAACCCTGTATTTCTTATGTAATTTATCATTTATTATGTCGTTTTTTATGAGTTTTTTGAGTTTTTTATTTATAATAACCAGTTCTAGTTTCATTTTGGATTTCCATTGTTGGTATAAATTTTGTTGCGGCTTCAGCGTTTATTACTTCTTTGTTAGTTTTTGGGATATTATATTTAAGTCCTTTGTTAATGGTAGTTGTTTCTGAATTAGTGAGCTGTATTTTCGTTGTGTTGATCAGTCTTGGGAAGAAGGAAGAAGTGGGTGCATTGTGGTAATGTTTGTTGATCTTTTTGCTGTAAAAATTTTTGTATTTTGCTGCGTTTTATTTGCATTTCAGAGACTAAGTAGTACTGATCTTAGAACAAGTTCATATGTACACACTTATATACGCTCTTCATCATGAATGCAAGTGTTAGTAGTTAGTTAGTATAACACCAACACCAGCACATAGAGAACGTAAGGATAGTAAAAATAAAAATAAAACATTATAGCAAAAACTTTCAAATATAAATTACAAAATTATCTTAGGCCGTGTGTGAATTGCGTTAAAAAGTGTGTTAAAATTTAACCCGCGTTAAAATTTGACACTAATGAGGTGAATAAAATGGGTTAAAATTTATTGA
Source organism: Melanostoma mellinum (assembly GCA_914767635.1). Lineage (NCBI taxonomy): Eukaryota > Metazoa > Arthropoda > Insecta > Diptera > Syrphidae > Melanostoma > Melanostoma mellinum. The sequence continues at coordinate 85,793,425 of OU612058.1, forward strand.
GCTGTGGAGCAGGTTAAAGTGTGTTAAAATTTGACGTTTCTAGTGATAGAGAAATTTGCTCTTGCTTTTGCATTCAATTCAAACAACGAAATATGAATCAAGAAAAAAAACGAAGGCAGGCTGGAAAACCATAGATTAAATGTTAGTTTGAAATCAATTAATTCAATGCTTTTGTTTTCTAGGGTCTCATGAAGAAAAGATAAAACTAATTGAAATTAGGATAAGTCTGGATGAAAAAACAAGAATTAATACAAAATACTTTAAATTTGTCATTTTTCTAAACCAAACACGAATTTATTGTTTTGTTTCTTTTGAAATGTATGAAAGACATCAGCCAGGAAAACTAATTTTCAGTGTTACCACACCGAATAAATCAATTAATCAAAATGGGAATTTTGTTTGAATATTTTTTATTGTTGTTTTAAAATATGACATTAGAATCGAGAACAATAAATAAAAAATATTTTTTTTTTTCAGTTTCAGAGACTTTTTATTAACCTTGTTTTCTTAAAAATATGTTTTGAAAGAGAAATTATTTTTCCGTGAAAAAGAAAACCAATGTTTGTTCAGGGAAATTTCTTAAATTATCGAGGGATATTTTTGTAACCTACGCAGAAATCTTGGTTAAAATAATTGTTTTAACGCAATTCACACAGCAAATGGCTAAATTTGATCCCACCTCAAACAAGACGTCAAATTTTAATCGTGGTAGAAGTTTTAACGCAATTCACACACGGCCTTAAATAAAGTACACTATTAAAACAAACAAGACATACAAAATATGATACAATTTACAATTAATGACATAAACTAAAAATAATTGAAAAATGCAAACATGCAAGCATGCAAACTAAACTTTAGAAAGTGGAGCACTGGTTATTAACAAATCTTTTAAACTGGATTTACTCAAGTTAAAATCAATTAAACATGAGTTAAGATTAAATAGTCTCATTCATGCCATAATTCGTTCTATGGTAAGGGATTAAAGTGTGTTAAGTATATTAAAACTTAGTTGCGCAGATGGTAAGAACCGCCTCGAAAGTTGAATTCAACACATGAAAGTAACTCAGGTGCATCGATATGTTCGGTGATAAGTTGATGAAAAAACACCAGATCGTTAATGGTACGAGAAGGAAGTTGCATATGTAATAATTGGATTCTATGCTCATATGGTGGCATATCGTATGGGTTTTCCCACGGAAGCCCTTTAAGAGCGAATCTTATGAATTTATGTTGTACTGATTCAATTCTTGAGTTGTGTATTTCATAAAAAGGGGACCACACTTGAGAAGCATACTCTTGATGAGGTCGTACTAAACAATTATTGTATAGAGCAAGGGTAACATACGGGCGCCCAAATCTGAGGGTTACAAATAGGGTCAAAAAGCGTTGGAGCAACAATAATCTTAAAAGAAGCCACATAGTTGTTAGGCTTACTTATTTTATTACACCTAACAAACGAATCGTTTGTGATGCATTTATTAGTTTTATGGTGGAAAATTATGTCTTCTGGAGTAGTATCTGATTTGAGACGAGACATAAATATAGTCTTTGGTTTAGGCACTGATTCCACAAACCGTGGGGGTCTATCATGATCAGATATTATACTAGCCTCATTGTTTGAAACCATAGGGGCGACAGATTCTATTGGATTAGGTGAGTTTGGAGAGCGTAAAGTGACTATTTCAGTCGTGTTTGAATTATAAGTCTCAATTGGATTAGGCTGAACAGAAGAGCTTAAGTTGAGTATTTCAGTCACATTTGAGTTAAAAGGTGTAGCTACATTACTTCGCAAACCACTTCGCTTCGTACCAACACTTACAGAGGACACGCTGTCCTGTTTTATTCTCAAGCCCTTACTCGATTTTAAAGGTTGGTAAGAAGTAGAAGGTAGGAGGCAGTTGAGAGTTTAAGTCATCAGTAGAAGTAGAAATATCTACCGAGTACTGGGCGCTAGAGAATGAGTTAACATTAGCAACTGCTATATTAAAACAACTCGAAATTTCATTAATACCCTTTGATATTTTTGTTATATCATTTTTAAATGATTCTAACTTAAATGCCAATTGGGAAAGAGAAATTTTTCTACAATTGCTGCAGTACCAAAAAGCGATTTTCGATGCAGTAACTTTTTTGATGAAAGCACTCGTAGAACCAACACATTTTGCATGGAATGCTTTGCCACATGGGCCAAAGCAGGCAAAAAGGGGGTTGTTGTTGGAGCTTTCAATGCACTTTTCTGCTGCGCAATTCATTTTCTAATTAAAAAAGTTTTAAATATGTAAATCAAAATGAAAACAGCAGAAAAAAAATTTTTTAAAGTGATGTACTGGACTTGAACCTGGGTTAATCGGATTCAAAGTCAAAGCACTTATTTCATTTTCATTTTTAATTCATTTTTATTCAGTTTTTCTTATATCTACTTACATGCTAACAAAAATGTGTAAAACTAGCTTATATAATAACTTAATTAACTTACTGACCCTAGGCGGGTACTCTAAATTATTCAATATCTTACTACTAATGCCTTTCGGCCTTAAAATACCTTATGAATTAAAAACTAGAACTAGTTAAAACAAAGAAATTTTTTTAAAAAACTTAGTTTTCAGGATAATTTTTTTGTGATTTCTTAAAACTAATTAAAACTAATTAAAACTACTTAAATCTACTTAAATCTAGAGCAGCCACAGTAGCTTTTGGTTTTTTTTTTTTTTTTGTTATGTAATTTTTTTTGGGTTTTTTGTATTTTTTTTTTTATTTTGTAATTTTTTTTTGGGTTTTTTGTATTTTGTATTTTTTTTTTGTATTTTGTAATTTTTTTTTTGGATTTTTGTAATTTTTTTGTTTGCCACTGTACCCACCCCCTATACCCTAAGACTTACACGCTAAACCTGTGTAAGCCAGCCATTGGCGACTGACTATCATCATCAATATCAATTTGTTGGTCGGACAACCACCAGAACATTTTCGACGTTTTAACAACGTCTCGACGATCGCGATCTGAGACCGCCCTACTGAACCGGAGGAGCTCTTCAGCTTCTCCGACTACTGCGGTGACGTCTCGGTTGTAAAGGAGCCGTCGTTCCACGGACTTCCGGCAGACGTGGTAGATTAGCGGAACCGCCAATCTATCCTGAATCAGCACTACCATATCAAAATAGAGGAAAGCCTCCGGTGGGACAAATCCCCTGAAGCGCGTTTTCTCCATATATTCAGTGTTGGGGTAATAAGCCCCAAATATCAGGCCATTGGTCGAGGTCATCGCTCTTGAAGTATGACCACGAGTCAGTTTTATAATGAAGTTGTCGATCCTGTTTATTTGAGCCCCGTTGTAAAGGACTTCATTATGATAATATTTTCTGTACTCCGACTCTGGTGTTCTGTGCAATCCAAGACAGGTACGCAGACACTGTCTCTCAAACCCCCGAATCTTTTCCATTTGAGACGCTGTAACATTGAACCACACGGGGCACCCATAGACAATCATTGGCCTTATGAGGGCCATGTAGCAAATCACCTTCACTCTGCTATCAAGTTGACTGCTGTGAAACAGTCGCCTTGTCAGAGCAAAAGCTCCTCTAGCTCTGGCCAGAGCTGCATCCATATGTTTGTTAAAATATAGATACTGATCTAGCCAGATGTCGAGATACTTGACTACTACTTTGTTTGGCAGTGGGTTGCCATGTAGATCAACGATCACCAGCTTTCGCCAGTTCTTTCTCGTATCCCATGAGGCCCGAGCCAACGAGGTTCTAAACACAATTGTTTCCGATTTCTGGAAGTTGATTTTCAACTTCCAGTTATCGCAATATTGCTGGATCTTATCGAAGTCACGCTGCAAAAGTATTCTGATGACTTCGATCTTTGGACCTGTTCTGTAGGCAATAAGGTCGTCGGCGTACGCTATAGCATGGTGAAGAGAACCAATTAGATCGCCGGTGAAAATGCTAAATAGAATAGGAGAATTCACCGCTCCTTGTTGCAGACCGTTCTGTATTTTAAAGTTCTGGTAGAAGTTCTATTGCAACGTTTCACAACAAACGTTCTACCATGAAGCATGTCATTCAGAATATATAGTAGTGGTTTACTCATGCCATATCTGATTAACTTATAAAAAAGACCGTCTAACCAAACGGTATCGAAAGCCTTCTCCAAGTCAACCAGACATTCACCCGTACACTGATTTTTAGCTTTGTTCCATTGAATATCTGATACTAGTTTAGACGCGGCATGTGTGGTATCATGGCCCGCCTTAAAACCGAACTGATTTTCTGGAATAATATGTTTGTCCTCAGCCCATGTGGACAGAGCTCTATTGAGATCTTTCTCGAATACTTTGCTGAAACTCGGAAGAAGACTAATTGACCGGAGATTTGCTGGATTGGAACCATCCTTACCTTTTTTAAGGAGAGGATGGACCACTGCCATCTTCCAACGCACTGGATAATATGCATTATTCAGCGCATTGTTGAACAACGTGGTGTATATGTCCACCGCTTCCGCAGGGAGGTTTCGCAGCACAAGATTGGGTATGCCGTCGACTCCTGCTGACTTCTTTTTCTTTATTTTGTGAAAGATGTTCTCGAGGTCCATCTTAGAAACGAACAGGGTGTTATCCCCGTTTCGCTGGGCGATGACTGCATTTGCAGGTCGGTCGTCATTGAACCTAGTGAAACCAGGATTCTCGGATCGCCAATGCGAGATCTCGTCTCTAAGATAGAAGTGTCCAACGAAGGCTCTATTCTCAAGGTCGTAATTAGGGCGAATGCACTCATTCACCTTATATACTCGCTCGAAAACAGCACCCACCGTCTCTACCTTCTCTTGAGCATCTTCCACTATAGATCAGGATCTATCCCTATTGTCAAAAGTAAGTTTTTGTTCTCTGTCGTCCTTTGGAGTTTAATACCCTGAAGTTCGTTTTGATCTTTTCTCCTAAAAATTTTATTTATTTCCGGAAACATACTCGGGTTGTTGGATTGTACAGCCTGAATTTTGTTGTTCCAGAAAAGCGATATAGAGATTCTGTAATTTTCTTTTATTAACTATTGGAGATTTTTGATCTGTGACTTCAGAGTTCTAATCTCCAAATCGTGTCGGTCAGTTAACCTCCTGTGCAAGAATTTGAGTCTCGACAGGAGTCTACTTTTTTGTTTGTAAAGTGCGTCTATTGTCGCGTTTCTGTACATGTTCGTAGAGTCATGTTGCCTATATTTAGGAATTGTCCTGTCCATTGTACTACGGATTGCATCCTCCATACATTGCAGGTATCCATCGATCTCAACGTTCGACAGATTCCTGTTGCATGGTGGCGCAATACCATTCGAACGAAGTTCCCTTGAGACGGCACCGGAAAAGCGCGGCCAACGTGTCTTACTGTAGTTGTAAGAGTGCGTCGGCACGTACTCCTCCAGTTCCACAAGGTCGTTCGGAAACAGTATGACGGCGGCAAGTCCACAGTGGTCACTGTCGTACTCAACCGTCGCACAGTGGCCGAAATTGACAAAAGTGCTTGCAAAATTCATTTTTTGGGTGGGTCTCTAATGCAAAACTTTTAATTTTTATGAATTTACAAATGTTTGGAGCTTTAGTAATCGAAAAAATTATTTCATTTGAACGATCGGTTCGCCTTGTAGAGGATGTCAAAGTTGACAAATATTTAAGGTGAGAAAAAGCATTAAAAAAAAATATTTTTTTTTTAACTTTGAGAGTAAAAACTAGGAAAAGAGGGTTAGTTAAACCTTGTTTTGTTTTTTTTTTCTTGATATATGTGTTCATTGCTATGATCAGAAAAAAAAAAAAAAAGTTATAAATTTTTTGAAATACTAAATTTAATTATTTTCGAAACACTACTTTTTGCGCACTTTTTCAACTTTGCATTGAGTAAAAAAAAAGTTTTTAAAAGTTGTCAAGCCGAAATGAACGGTAAATGAATCCTTATATATCTCTTCGCTTACAACCAAAAACTCAGTTGCACGAAGTTGCACGACACTGAGCTAGAGCGATTTGATTTGAAAAAGTCAGTCATTTTTTCTGAGTTTTTTTTTTCAAGCGCAAGAAAAAGTCATGGAAAATGTTATTTCTTTGTTTTGCTGGAATGGATCTTTAATAATATTTAAATAAAATACTTTACAAATACTTATCAGTAAAATTAAAAAAAAAAAAAAAAAAAAAAATACAACAACCAATTATGACAAAAAAATTTTTTTCACTATAAAATTATTTTTTTCTGTTTTCGTTTTTTCCCACTGTTTTACTTAAATCATACTCAAATTACTTCATAAACTGGCTTTTAACCTTTTTAACATAATATACCAATTATGTTAACCACCTTAAGTAAAACTTTTTATTTCAACAGCAGATTCTGAAACACCCTGTAAATATTTTTTCTTCAAATTTACAAATTTTACAGCCTTGGAAATTTCCAATAAAGTAAAAGAAAAATTGAGTCGATATCTTTATTCGTTTAAGAGATATGATTTTTGCAACCAAAAAAGTCAATTTCGGCCACTGTGCGTCGTCAAACAATTTTTCGTCCGTAGAAGAATGTCGTCGGTCAGTCTCAGTCTTGAGTCTAAAAGCAATAGATCCAAATAAGAGCCACTTCGAGGATATGAAGGCCTGTCAGAAATACTTACATGTCTTCTCAAATCACTTTTCCTTTTCCATTTACAATTGATGTCTTATGTGTCAAAGTATCCGTACAGTTAAATAGTATATATGTCGTAAACGTCTATATTCCTCCAAAGAGTCCTGTCTCAGCTTATACTGAGCTCTCTTTAGTTTTAGATTATGTAATGGAATTGTCTTGTCTTAAAAGCTATATTTTATTATTGGGCGATTTTAATTTGCCAGAAGTGAATTGGGTCCCTTCTAAAGACGGATCCTTTCAAGTAGCATCACTGACTTCGTCTCAGCAAGAGCTTCGTTTACTTGACAATATCATTTCCTCAGACTTACAGCAAATAAGCTGTATTAGAAACTTTATGAATCGCATGCTCGATTTAGTTTTTTCATCTGACGCAGTTAGTACTGTTGTTCTTAAATCTAAGTATGGCATTACTAACTTAGATGATCTTCACCCACCTTTAGATATTTTTCTGGATTTAAGTTCTGATTTATATGTTCATAGTAACTCATTTGACTGTTCATACACTTTTGACTTTCGGAGAGCGAATTTCGATTTGCTTTCCGAAGAACTCACCAGAGCCGGTATAGATAATGTATCAGCTTCTGACAATATCGACGATGCAGTCAAATGCTTTTACTTGATCTTGGAAGATTGTATGAACAAAATTATTCCCCGAAAAATCCTTAAGAATTCCTGCTTTAATCAGCCTTGGTATACCAAAGAACTAAAGATTCTGCGTAATAAGAGAAATAAGGCCTGGAAAGCCTACATAAAAACTCATTCTACAAATGACTATAGTGTTTATATTAGTTTTTTTGAAAACTTTAACACGCTCTCCAAAACTCTTTACTCCAACTACCTAAGACAGATGTCTTTCTCTTTAAGGGATGACCCAAAAAGTTTTTGGCGATTTGTTAATTCAAAGAAAAAATCTGATGGCTACCCAGCGAACTTTATTTCTTGTGATACTCCGCTAGTGAATACTAACGATATTTGTAATGCCTTCGCTAATCATTTTCGAAGCTCTTTCTGTGATACCCCCATAGTAATAGATGAAAACTACCTTACGTATTTACGTAACTGCTCTCAAGTTAATTTTAATAATATCCCTGTTCATAGTGACAACATTTTAAAATATTTATCACTTCTGCAAGATGACTTTTCGTCCGGTCCGGATGGAATCCCGCCAGTTCTGTTAAAGAAATGCCGTTCCGTAATAATGTTCCCACTTCAATATCTCTTTCAGCTTTCAATCAAAACAGGTGTTTTTCCTAGTCTTTGGAAAAAGTCCTTTATCACTCCGGTTTTTAAAAAGGGTGATAAGATAGAAATAAAAAACTATAGACCTATATCCAAGCTATCTTGCCTCCCCAAACTCTTTGAACAGGTTGTTTGTGACAGCATCTCATTTTTTACAAAAAATATTATTTGCAGACAGCAGCATGGCTTTATGCAGAAAAGATCAACGGTAACAAACCTTCTTTCTTTTCTTCAAATATGTTCTAATGCCCTTGAAAATGGGTATGAGCTCGACTGTATTTACACTGATTTTTCCAAAGCATTCGATCAACTTTCTCATGATGTAATATTATATAAGCTCAAAGCTTTTGGATTTCCAAAAATATTTATTGCATGGATTTGCTCTTATCTCGAAAATAGAACGTACCAAGTAAAATTTCGTAACAGCTTTTCGAGTCCCTTCAATGCTCTGTCGGGTGTACCCCAAGGCAGTCACCTTGGGCCTTTGCTTTTCATTATCGCAATCAATGACGTTGTTTCATGCATTTCGTATAGTGAAATTCTGATTTTCGCAGATGATATGAAAATTTTTAAATCCATTCAAAATACTACTGATCGCGTACTTCTTCAAAAAGATATTGATAGCTTTGGAACATGGTGTGAAAAGAATGGTCTTAGTCTTAACCCTTCGAAGTGCCAAACAATAACATTCTCGAAAAAACGTGAACCTAGCAATGCTATATACTTAATGTCTGGTCATTCATTATGTAGTGTCTCAAGTTTTCGTGACCTAGGTGTTTACTTCAATATTAACCTTGAATTTAATGAGCATATAAGCTCAATAGTAAGGAAAGCAAATTCTATGCTAGGTTTCATAAAAAGGTGGTCAAAAGAATTTGATGATCCTTATGTAACATTATCTTTGTATAACTGTTATGTTCGTCCTCATCTCGAGTACGCCTCACAAGTTTGGTCTCCCCTATATGAAATTCATAAACATCGTATCGAGGCTGTGCAACATAAATTTATACGTTTTGCTTTGAAGGGTCTTCCTTGGGAAGATCCATTCAATCTACCTCCTTATGAACATCGAATCAAACTTTTGCAATTGCAAACCCTTAGTCAAAGACGTATCAACAACGACCTAGTATTTTTCCATCAGCTTTTGACTGGCTTTATAGATGCTCCTTACTTGCTCTCGTCCATAGGTTTTAACTACCGCGGAGGATCTCACCACTTGCGTAATTTGGAGTTGATTCATTGCCCCCATCATAGAACCAATTACGGCATGAATGAGCCGCTATCGCGCATGAGTAGATTATATAATTCTAACTCCCTACTTTTAGATTTCAACATTAATAAATCTAGTTTAAAACAAAAATTTAAAACCAGTGCTCCACATGCATGATTTTTGTTCAATGTTTCTTAGTTTATTGTTTTTCAAAATATTTGTAGTTTATACTTTGTTTTATTTTTAGTTGTTTTGTTTAATTAATTATTATTGTATTTCATGTTACGTGTTCTATATTGTATGTCACTATTTGTATTTATTTTTTTTTCTCATATATATATTTTCTATACGTTCGTTTTGTGCTGGTGTTGGTGTTTTCTAACCTCTAACACTTGCATTTATGATGAAGGGCGTAGATAAGTACGTACAAATTAGCTTGCTCTAAGCTTCGTGCGACTTAGTCTCTGAGATGTAAAAAAAAATAAAAGTAGCCAGCAGATCGACTTTACACTCAATGCTGTGGAGCCCCAGCCAATTGAATAGCTGGGTCCCCCTTGGATTGGCTAATCGATTTCCCCAATCTTGGTGTTTAGCATTGTAATCACCGGCCAAAAAGAAATAGTTTTCTTCTGAGTTCAGCTTCAGACATCGAAAAAGTGTTTCAAGCTCTGCTATAAAACATGAATTTTGAGAAGCCTCCGGCGCATAGATCGCAACCACATACAAGCGCCTCCCCTGTTGGAGAGGGATGCATACAATACACGCTTCCAGCAACTGGAATCGGCGTACTTCACCACTATATATTACCTTATGAGCAATGCCCTTACGTATGAAGATCGCAACCCCACTCGCGAAAGTCGAGTTGGGTCGGTCCCTCCTTACGATAATGTAATTGTTATCCGTCAATTTGTGATGCTGGTTTAGCCTAGTTTCGCTAACCATACATACATCAGGACGTTGGTCTTTTAACAACTCAAAGAAGTTGGCTCGTCGTTCTACCCTAACTAGCGAATTCACATTCACGGCTAGGATCTTGAAAGGCCTCTCCGGCAGCGCGCCCGTTTACCCAAAAATTGCGCAAGCGAAGGCACTGCATGGTAGATCAAGTCCACCCTACGCGCCTGCTCACTTATTTGCCGTGATAGTTCACTCATTTGTGCCTGAATGACACGCAGAGCGACCATCACCTCTGACTCCCCAGTCGCAGCCTTAGACACAGATGGCTGTGTGGCCGCTTTCTGAGGAGGCTGTACCGTTTTCCCAGCCCCCCACGCCATTTAGGCGTAAGAGACTTCGGGAACGACGGCCCTTGGAATTGGTCTGGCTGTTTGCCTTCCCTCATCCTTAGTTGCTGTTGGAGCAGCTTTTTTTGATTTTTTAATAATCTGGTATCGAGGACAACCCCGATAATTAGCAGGGTGCCCATCTCCACCACAGAGAACGCACTTCAGTAGGGTCTTGTTTCCGACCCTTGTCTCACCGAGCTTGCACTCTTTGTCGTTGTGGTTCTCTCCACACTTTACGCACCTCGACTGCATTTGGCAGTTGAATGCGGCGTGACCGAACCGTTGGCAACGAAGACATTGTAAAATGTCGCCGTGCCTGTTTAATTTTTCCCATCTTACCATCTGGTAGTCCAGGACGGAGATTTTCCTTTGACTCTCCAGACGGCTATTGGGTTATAAAGTGACGAGGAACATCGGCAATAGCCTCTTCTGCCGTCTTGCCTTGGCCGTGGTGAACGACTTGACCCCGATGAACTCGAGATCGTCGCCCGCCAACCTGCGGAGTTCAACTAAGAGCTCCTCTGGGTCAGAGGTAGGTTCTACCCCTTTCAACAACATGCATTTTGGTTTCTCCTCTTTGGGAGTAAAAGTAAAATGTTCGGTGGCTGTCACTTTCAACAACTCCCGAACGATCTTATGGTCACCAATGTTTTCACATTGGATCGCATGCCGATCTTGACCTTATCGTTTTATAGTAAATTTATCGCCAATGGCGGACTTACATATATTTTTCGTTGCTTGCAACTCCATTTTTAGGGTGTTAATAGGGGGCACCCTGCTTTTTTGTGGCTTCTTCTGATGTTGTTGTGCTGGCTGCTGCTGTGCTGGCTGCTGCTGTTGTTCTGCTGGCTGCTTCTGCTGCTTTTGGGCTTTACTCGTTGTCGCGGCTTTTATAGCCGCAGTCCCCCGTGGCTGCTCATTGGTAGCAGTTTTCTTAATTACTTCAGCTTTTTTAGCTGTAGTCCCGCGTTGCTGCACGGGCGCAGTTTTTTTGTTTGCAGTTTTTTCTGCTGCTGCTGGTCGCTGTTGTTGTTTTGGCGCATCAACTTTTAACTGCGACTGTTGTTGATGCGCCTCCCTCTCCGCTCGCCTGCGAGCCTCTTGCCTTTCTTTAATTTCGGCAATTTCCTTACTTAATTTTCCCAGCGTCTCGGTGATAAACCGCATCCGCTTTTCGTATTCATCGTTGTTGTCGTTGTTTTCGTTGTTTTCGTTGTTGTTGATGTTGTTGTCTGCCAAGGCAGCGAACGAATTGCCGCTACCTGTATAACGGCCCTCGCCACCGTTTGATTCATAATCGTAAGTCGAATTGAGACTTAGGATGCTTTCTGAACTGGTCGACATTACATCGTCGTCGACCTCCTCTGCCGCTTCCTTCACCTTTTGCTTCCGGGGCACTAAATTCGGCTTTACTTTTAAGCGCCGCCTCCTCTTAACTGCAGTTCCAGCTGCCTCTGATGTTGTTGCGGTTGTTGCCGCTATCAGTTTTGCGGTTGTTGCCGCTGCTGTAGAATTTGTTGTTGATTCCAACAATTCTTTATTAGCAGAGGCATCTTTCGATGCCCCTGCCCTTTTCTCCTTGACCATCTGTTTTTTTCTCAGTCAATAGCGTTTTCTACCTCCCGGTTATGAAAAAAAGCTTCCAAAATGTTGGTCGCCTCTGAGTGGGATTTGAACCCACGACCCTTGGCTTCAGAGTCCGCCACTCTACCACTCTGCTAACTTTTAGTTATCAAATCGATAACTTAATTTGCACTTAAACTTGCACTCACTTTTAAAAATACTGACACTGCTCTGCTGAAGTCTTTCCTGCTCGAAAGTCAAAGATCGACTGAGTCAAAGCACTTAGCACCTGCGCTGAAGAACATCTTTAAATTAAATGTGTAAAGTTATGATAAAACAGTATTTATATTTATTTAATAAAGAAGGTAAACGTATAAATTGTGAACAACAAATAAAAACATTAAAGAGAAAAAACACTCAAGAGCAATTTTTTTTTTTAGTTTGTGGAAAATACTCAGAAAGTTAGTGGTCTGGTAAACTACGATCTAAGAGAGATTAGATTAGGAAAATGTAGGTATGTAATTACAACATGCAATGGCTTACCAAGAATAAATTCACAAACAAATTCACGAACAGCATAAATGCTATACACACAACACTATACAATGAATTATTAGTAAGAAAGTATAATGTATGTTACTAAAGTAAGCAATTTACAAGGTCAACAATTAAATGAAAGGTTTAACTATCAAAAAATCAAAAACTAATTTGAGCTAATTTACACGTAAACCAACACACAAGAAACCAGTGATGCCGCGTTGTCTCTTTGTTATTTCTACTGCGAGTTTTTGTGTGTTTTGTTTTATTGCTTCTTTGTTTAGATCTGCTGCGATGTAGTGTATGTATATTGCTGTAAATTTCTAAATGTAGAGCGTATAATTTTTCGTTTAGGTTGGCTTTTTTACACATTTACACATATGCAAAAAGGAAAAATACTAGACGCCACTGAAGAATACGAAATATACAAAGCTAACAAGATAGATAAAGACAACATTTTAAACGACAAACTTATACTAAAAACAAACCCACTATATGACACCACTATTAAGAAATATATAGAAAAAAGAAGACAACAATAGTAAAGCCACTTACTAAAATTAATCACACATTAAAAATCAACAACAACTCAACGAAGAAACCACAGAATTCAGCCACACGAAGAAAGAAAAACAACACCGACAACATACGAGGCTTGCGCCCGATGGTGGAAAGATTCCGAAACGCGTCGCCTATTACACTTTAAAAATTGAAATTAAGCAAAGTAGCTTTTTAATAATAAAAAATCTAAAAAATTTGTTTTATTCTTAAACTAAATTTATAGTGTTTTTATTTACATATTCATATCACACAAATTGGAGACAAAAAAAATCCAAAATGGTTGTAACAGAGTCAAAATTCTTCCGAAATACGTTGCTTGTTCTGAAAAACAAATTTTGTTCTCAACTGATAAAATTTTATAGTTCAAAATTTCAAGAAAGTAAGGAGTATTATAGTCAATTCAAGTTGCCGGGAATAGTAGGCTGTGTTGATTGCACTCACTTTCCTATTTTGAGACGTTTTTTTGATGATTTCCTTTGCTAAATATGGTTAATATTTCAATTTTTTTCTTATTAATTGACATACATATATTGTTAGTTTTTCCATTTCTAATAAAAAAAACACTGCCTAGGTCGACGGACGATAACTATTTTCTGTCGAGTGAAAACTTTTGTTTCAAGCGTCGTTTCCAAGTTTGTGTGCTGCCAAAAAAGACGATACAATCGAGAAAACTCGATTGATTCAAAATAGGTGCTGTCGACATTCGATTGCATCGACAATCCTCGATTGTAACAAGTTACGTGCTGCCACCCCAGATAAGATTGTTTTCTTTGCTTTTTATTACAGTTTTAGAAAACTGAAATACATCAACTATTTTTTGCTGACAATGGATATAGTAACAAGTCTTAGAAGGTTGTGGGTAACGTATAACGTATGAGGACAAAAAGACGAACTACTTGTGTTGTTGCTGTGAAGCAACATTTTCATAATTATTAGTAGTAGTAGTAAGTAGTGATTTTATTTTTCAATAATTTAAGGTTTTAACATATTTCACAATAGAGCATTGGCTTTTTGCCGTCAGCCGAAAAAAGAGTTATTATAATTTATTTCAATTTTTTTGTTTTTTTTTTTTTTTTTGTTTTTTAGTTAAGCATATTAGCATTTTTGTTGGTTTCTTCAAAAAGCTTCATTTATAATTTGGTGGCGGTATTTGAGCGCTTTCTTCGTATAGATGTACAGGTGGTTCCAGTTGTCTCCATTAAGGATATGCAGTTCCTCTTGCTGAAGGGTAAATTTTCCCCATACTGATATTCGGATTGCTTTAAAGATTGGGCATATTGCCATGAAGTGGTACACATCTTCTCTTTCTCTTCTATTGCACAGTGTACATAATGAATTGGTGTTTGACGAGTATGGCCTGTAGTTAAATGGTAGGAGTTCACATCTCGTTTTAAATATTGTTGAGATCATGTCCAGGCTATGATCGTCGTGGAAATAGTTGTTTATTCCCAAGTCATGATTGAGCTCCTTGTAAGTAACCCGCGTTTGGCTGTCCTGAATCTGATTGCGAAAATTTGTTTTTTGGGCGTTTTCAACCTTTTCTAAAAGTTCTTTTAGAGTTTCCTTCCACTCTGGTTCTGGGTTATTTGGATAGCCTACGTTGTGCTCTCTGCAGAGTTTAGTCCATTCATCGAAGCATTGTTTATTACGAGTTTGTAAGTGGGAAGCGATTTTATAAGCAATACGGTTTGTTGGTTGCGTCATAACTTTCAAGATATAGTCGAAGTGTAGTTTAAGGGTGTATATGTATAGCGGTGATAAGCCAGTCTCGGTGTATAATGCATAGTTCGGAGTATTATAAGGCAGTTTGAATATTCTTTTGAGGAAATATCTCTGGAGTTTCTCCAGTTCCTCAAATTGCCAGATGCCCCAGACTTGTCCTGCATAGCACATAATTGCTCTAGCTACTGCTTCAAACACTCTGTATTTTGCACTGGCTGTTATCTGATTATCATTGAAGATTCTACTCCAGGTGCAGTTAATAGCGCGTTTTGAGTCTTTTAGTTTTTCTTGTAGATGTTCCTTGAAAGAAAGTTGAGAGTTGAGCAGGATACCAAGATATTTGTATTTTTTAACTTTTTCTATTTCCTCGTTTGACCAGTACCATGTTTAATTTCTGGAATATCGTCCTGTTCCATTTCTAAAAATTAAAATCTTAGACTTGTTGGTGTTGAGTTTGAGATTCCATAAGGTGCAGTATGTTTGCAGTTTGTTTATCATTAACTGTAGCGTGTTCGGATTCTCTGCTAGAATAACAATATTATCTGCGTACATTAAAAGTTTAATTTTGATATTTGCGTATGATATCCCTCCTGGTAAAAATTCCGTAAGATCATCCAAAAACAGAGAGAACAACAAGGGGCTAAGGAGGCAGCCTTGCTTTACCCCTGATTCTGTTTCAAACCATTCCGATAGAATATTTCCGTCCCATACCGCTGTAAAGTTGTCTTCGTAGAGTTTTTGTATCATTCGCATCATTTTTGAAGACAATCCCAAACTATAAAGCTTATAAAACAATGCTCTTCTGTTGATTGTATCGAAGGCAGCCTTGAAGTCTACGAAAAAGGCGTACAGTTTCGATCCGTTATCCAGGTACGTTCTGGCAATACTCGTAAGCACGAAGATGTTATCTACTGTGGAGTAATTTTTGCGAAATCCGGCTTGGTACTCGCTAAGCAGCTTATTTTCGTTTACCCAGCTCGTCAGTCTTTCCAGAAGTACGCCCGTGAAGATTTTCGTAACCGCGTTAAGGAAAGAGATACCTCTGTAATTGTTTGGATCTGTCGGGTCCCCTTTCTTTAGTATAGGGAATATGATGTTCTTTTGGAAACTTTTGGGTATCTCACCATGACTGAAGATGAAGTTAAAAGTTTTAGTTAACTCTTCCAGGAAGCTATCCGTTGCGTTTTTGAAGAATTCATAAGGTATGCGATCTTCGCCTGGGACCTTGTTTGCGCCACAATGATTTATAACTTGTTTAACTTGCATAAGGGTAATGTTCCGATCTAGTGTTTTATTTTGGAGGGAGGGTGCTGCGTATTGCATTGAACTGACTGAAAATTCTATGTTCAGAAGGTTTTTGAAATGTTCTGCTAGAATCGGGGCCTCTACTTGAATGCAATTCCCGTAGGATCTCTTGTTAAGGGATTTCGCTATCTTCCAGAAGTCTTTGCTATCTCTAACAGTGCTCAGGCTGGCGGCCAGTTGTAAACCAAGTGCTTTTTGTTTCGTTGCACAGATCGTTTTATAAGTCTTGTTAGCTGCTTGATACATCTGTTTAGCAATAATGGAATCGTTTCTTCTCAATTGCTTTAACCATGCAAATGACTTTTTCCTGGCTCTTTCGCATTCCCAGTCATACCAAGGCTGCTTAGTCTTGTTATTAGTTCTGTGTTGGGTTGTTCCCGTTGCCTGAAGGATACAGTTTGTCAGTGTTTCGATTCCTCTTACCGCTTCCCTGTTGCCCTCTTGAAGTCTAGCTATTTCTTCATCTAACTTTACCTTGTATCTCTCTTTATTTCTTTCATTCCACTGTTATTTTGGCAGCAAAGTTCTCTTTTCGCAAATTGAATCTTGCCTATTTGAGTGGATTTCAAGAGTAACAGAAACTGGAAGGTGATCTGAAAGGTTTGTCTCTTGGACTTCAATGTCTTTGATGTATTGAAATCCTAGACCTTTTGCAAAGATGTAGTCTATCGTTGAGCAGGCTGTACCTCTTAGAAATATGAAATGCCCGTCTTTATCACTTATTGTTCGGCCGTTCAAAATTGATAAGCCAAAAGTATCGCACATTTCTAAGAGCTTTTTCCCATTTCCGTCCAATTTGTGATCTTTTGCTGTTCTGTTTTCGTTAATTGTCATCGGTACATCTTCCATTTCCATATTTAGTATTTGAGAGTCGCCAACTCTTCCGTTGAAATCACCTGCAAGAATAATGTTGTCTTTCCTGAAGCTCAGTAGAAAGTCATATAAAGTCGCGTAATCACCCATCCATTTATTGCAGTTGATATAGACTGGGACTATAAATATGTTTCCTTCCTTCGTTGATATTTCCACAAGGTGTGTATTTACGTGATTTATAAAGTTGCATGCCAATTTTCTCTTCAGTTCGGTTCTGATTCCATATAAACATCCACCACTCGCTCTTCCGTGGGAGAAACTTCTTTCTGCTGGTATCCATAAAAGCTCGTAATTCTTAAATAAATATTCAAAACGTTCTTCATTGTTTTCTACGAATGTTTCAAATAGGAAAAATACATCGAAATTATTAATATATTTGATAAATTCATTAAATAACAATTTGTTGCTTAAGCCTGATATATTAAAAGCTAAAATTTTTATGTTGTATACTATATTAATGTAAGATCTATTTTTAACTATGTTTTGGCTGACTGCATAACAATTAAAGACTCTGAATACATTCATTTCTATTCGTTTTGGGGGAACCGCTGTATGAAGATACGCTTGCGTTGTCGCCATAATGTGTTTGTTCGTTGTTGACGTTTGTGGCATTTGACAGCTGCTCTAGCAATGACATCCCTCCATTTTCTTCGCACTTGATCTTGTTGTTTTCGTCAAGATAAAAAGTATATTTATCATTGATGACAATTTTTTCACCCTTGATTTGGAGTTTTAAATTTTGGTTGCCTGAATTGTTTTTTGCGATTTTGTTTTTAATTCCATCATGTGTCTTCTTCTCTGCCGAGCAGCAAAAGGATAATCCCTATGGATGGAGATACCTTTGCTACGCAGCCTGCTTGCCGCTTGTAGCAGGCAGCTGGCTTGTTCTTTGCTTTGCAGTTCAACTATGACATTTCCAGTGTGCGCTCTCGTGGACTTGAGTTCTCTTGCGGACGCAATAATTGCGGGATTTTGTGACTTGAGCAAATCTAAGCAGAGAGTTTTTGCCTGCTCTACTGCAACTGCGTTTTCCTGCAGCGGTAAGTGTATGATTAAATTTTTCTCATTTACTTTGCTCGACAGTCGCTCGACTTGACGTTCCAATGATATACAGCGCGATTGCATGTCCTTAAGCTGAGTTTGAAGGTTATTATTTTCCTGGTGTAGTGTCTGTAATTGAAGGCCGATTCCTTCCAGATCGGATTTAGTGGGCAAATTCTTTATCCTTTCGTCTACTGCCATAAATACACTTTCGCGAATTAGGATCTTCAGGTCATTTGCTGTCATGAGACCGGCCGCCGCCGCCGGCTCTTCGGTTATTTTTTGTTTGTGTTGTGGTGGATATTGAGGTGAGGTCTGTACCAGTCCTCTCTTCTGTTGCGCCGGAGTGTTTGTGAGCGGTACGGTGTTTAAAGGTGGTGAGCGGTTTAACGGCATTATTTGTTCTTATATTTTATGTCGAAATCAAAATTTCAGCGGGGATTTAAATCCTTTTAAAACGCAGTTTTCGTCGCTATTTTTAAGAAATTTTGACTCACCCTTATAAAAAACGGAGATGGTGTTTGGCTGATTTGGTTTTCAATTATATTTTCGGTTTTAATAGGGCTTTTTTTAATAATTCACTGGGAGCTTACTAAAAGACTTGTTCTTACGAATTCACTTCAATTATTATTATATTATACTTACATAAGTAATCTACAATAGCATTTCGTATGTTTGTTGCTGTTGGATTGGTATCCGTAATGGTTGCTTCAAATTCTGGTTGTTCTCTATTTTGATGCTCAATGTTCAAGCGTTGAGTCCACAGTTTACTAGGGTGTCCATCTGGATACTTTTGGAAAAGAGGAAAAGTCACTCAAAAAACTATTGAAAAAGAGAACTTTGAAGAAAAAATAGAGAACATAAAAAAAAACTAAACAAAACAAAAAAAATCATTTAACATAAACATTTTAATTTATTTAGCAAATCAAAAAACTTTACAAAACTAGAACAAAATCACATAAGGAAGTTCATAAGTACGTATAAGCCTTTAAGTCTTTAAATGTAGTATACATACAGATGTATTTCATTCCCAGTAAAAGTCACTGCTGCAGGGTCATTGGTGCCCATCTGCTGTCATTTTTGTTAATTATCTTAATGCCCACGGTGCAAACAGTATATGGGAGCATTGTTTATTGGATTCAACTGGTAAAGCAACTGCCAGAAGGAAACCCTCACCAAAAGGTCAACTCCATCCAACAAAGTCGGATTTTATCAAAGCCAAGCAAGTAGATTTGGCCTTTGAACCGAAACCGAATCTCCAGGATGATGAAAGTTTCAATGGAAATATAGAAACCAAACTGAGCAAACAGTCGCAGTGTCAGTGACAAGCAATCTTGAGATGTCTCTTCGTGTGTTAGTGCAAACTGCAAGGAGCTGATCCCAATTTTTCCGTGAGGTAAATCCCAACTTTATTTTCTAATAATTTTTTTGAAAAACCAACGAAAATGTATGCATTTCTACTTTGATAGGAAAAAATTCAAATGCGATGCATGTAGCTGCGACACTTGGACAAGCTTCGCAGATTGAGTTGCTTATAATTTACGGAGCCGATCTGAACGCAATAGTTTTAAGGGGCAGTACAGCATACGAAGTGACCAAGGCCAACAATCACAACACTATCGCAGAAGATCTAGTAGAGGCTATGTACATATGATTTATGATGTCACTGATAATTTTATCTGACCGATTCTTACAGAATGCAAAGTACATCAGCAGCCGATTCGAACAACTCAGAAATAGAGGGCAGTTGAAAATCGCTCGCGGTAGACTTCAACTTGCGCCAAACAAAATGATCGAAGAGCTTGTTATGGATTTGTGCGACAAAGTTAACAGACGAGAGGGCAAATTTTTTAAAATCATTGATCAATTGCCGATCAATTTTTAGTTTTAGTTTAAATTGGTCGAAATTAGTCGCGTTCAATATTCCTGATGGATTTCACCTCAAAAAGTGGATTGATAATGGCAAATACATTATTAAATCATGGAACCTTACAGCAGATTTCGTAAAAATAGTAAGCAATCTCCTTAAATGTATAGAACCGCTATACAAAACTTTTTGTTTTTGTTTAAATCCGAAAGAACCGAATCCTAGAAATAAGTTTGTCTACGAACTGAGAGAACAGGAACCGATAAGGGACTTCTGCCGCCCACAAGAAATGATTCCCCCCAGAACGTCTACAAATCAGCTTCCCGATATGCTCCAATTTTAAATTAGGAAAATTTTCAACGAGCTAAACGAAAACAAGTCAATCGAAACCACATAGAGGAGGTATTCCAATTCCCTCACCCAGGAAGAAACCAATGTTAGAAAGTAGACAAACATTGGCATCCACTCCACCGAAGATGGAAATAATAACGAAGTCAGGAAAAGAACTTGTTGCTTTAACTGGGAGTGTACAGTTCGTGATGAAGATTTTTAGACTTTATCCAGAACTGAAATCTATTTATGAAGTTTATGGTCAGTTAAGTTGTATAACACGATCAAAAAATGTAGTACATGTATTTTTATTTAGGAATAATATTGTAACGTGCGCTTAGTTCGCAAAAATAAAACTCTACCTTTCAATTTAATTCTACCACTTTTATTCAGTATCTACTTTCGATATACACTTTATTCGAACTCAACTCAATTACGTATATTCAATATTTCCACTATCGCTTTCTAAAAAAAACTGACTTCTGGTTGCGTCAGCTCCCTCTTTATATAGAAGTGTGAAACATCGAGAGCTTTCTGGTAGTTTTGCTATGAACCATGATGTCTAGACAAGTTCCCCTCCCGGTATATTTCTGCACACACACACACTCACTCACAAACGACGTCTTCTTTTATATCATTCCATTATAGTGTTGCCAGTTGTGTTTACGGGTGAACGTTTCCGATTAGGAAATTGGTATAAATGTTGGGTGTACATTACACTGCCCCCTCCTTAAGATTGTTCGTCCCGAATAATTCCATCTGCAGCCTCGCCACTATATCGATGCAGCCGGTCACAATGGATGCGGTAAACCATGTCGTTAATCCTTGTGACAACAGTTTAACGACCTTCCCAGTTCTACTGAAGTTTCGGTGACAATCCCTTTTGACGATGAGGATTATAAGGCCACACACGATCTCCTGCTTGGAATCCTGCTGTAGGTTTTCATCCGTTCCCTTGTTCTTTTATGGATGTCAGCGAGTCTCTCCTTGAGGTCGTCCACATACTCGTTCGTGTCCTGTGGCTCCTCTGTTGGGCATCCAAATTTAAGTCTCTTTGGTAGTCGCCTACGACCTTGGTGAGGTGTTCTTTCAAGGTCCGGTTGAATCTTTCAACCATCCCATCAGATTGTGGATGAAGCGGTGTGGTTCTCGTCTTCTTAATGCCAAGAAGTCCGCACACTCCTTGGAAGATGTTCGACTCAAAGTTCCTCCCTTGGTCGGAATGGAGTTCCATAGGCACGCCAAACCTACTCACCCACTTAAACACAATCTGGTCGACCACCGTTTTGGCCTCTTGGTTTGGGATGGCAAACGCCTCAGGCCACTTGCTGAAATAGTCCATTACAACCAGAATTTACTTGTTTCCAGTGTTGGTCTCTGGAAAAGGCCCAGCCACATCTACTGCAATCCTCTAGAAAAGGCGATCCAACGTTGTACTGATGCATCTTACCTTGAATCTTCCTACCAGGTCCTTTGGTTGCAGCTCACTTGTCACATGTTCGGTACCACTTCTCCACGTACTCTCTAGCGTGTAACCAATAGAACCGATGTCGTACCTTCTCCAGTGTTTTGTTAACTCCCAGGTGGCCTCCAGAAAGTCCGTCGTGCATCTCCCGAAGAACTTCACTGACTTTCAATTGCGGTAAGATCAGTTGCATCACATATGATTTACCGTCAGCGGATTCCCATCTTCGCCTGAGGACACCTTCTTTCAGATATAGTGAGTCCCGCTGTGCCCAATAGGCTTTGAGAACTGGACTCCTGTCAGAAATGTCTCCCCATTCAGGTTTCTCTTTATTTTCTTTCCATGCGAGAATGGGTTCGATATCTGAATCCTCCTGTTGAGCAGTCTTCACTTCCTCATTGCTCCATCCGCTTATTGGGTCAGCTCTTAGTCACTGAGCGGTAATGTTTTCTTTGTCTTCTTGCCGCCTACAATGCTTGCAATCCACTTTGTAAGGTCTTCGGGATAATGCGTCGGCGTTTGAGTGCAACTTTCCCTGCGATGTTGAATCTGGTAATCATAAGTCTGCAGTCTTTCTATCCACCTTGCGACTTGACCTTCTGGATTTTGGAAGTTCAACAGCCAGTTCAGAGCACCATGGTCTGTCCGCAGAAGGAATTTCTGTCCATAGATGTACTTTTGGAAGTGCTTTGTTGCCAAGATAAGAGCTAGCAGTTCCCTTCTGGTCACGCAGTAGTTTCTTTCAGGCTTCGAGAGGACCTTGCTGTAATATGCCACCACTTTTTCTTCGCCATCATGCACTTGGGATAGTACAGCCCCGATTCCAACGTTGCTTGCATCAGCGTCGATGATGAACGTTTTTCCAGGTGTTGGATGTGCCAGCACTGGAGCGTTACAGAGGCGGTATTTGAGTTCCTGGAAAGATTTCTCACACTCACCTGACCATTTAAACTGCTTTCCTTTCTCGGAGAGCTGATGCAAACTCTTTGCAGCTCCAGCAAAGTTCTTAACAAATCGTCGGTAATATGTGGCAAGACCAAGAGACCTTCGGAGTTGATGTTTGTCCTGTGGTGTTGGCCAATTTTTGACGGAGTCAACTTTTTCAGGATCAGTCTTTACGCCTTGGGATGAGATGATGTGTCCCAAATACTTAACTTCGGTTTCGAAAAGTGCACATTTTTCTGGATTCAGTTTAAGGTTAGCCTCTCGAAGTCTCTGAAACACGGCCTTTAGGTTCTTGCAATGTTGGTCAAATGTTTTCCCGTTAACAATACAAACGTATCGTCCAAGCTTTCCACGTCAGTCCTTGAAGAACGCACTCCATCAAACGCTCGAATGTTGCCGGAGCGTTGCATAGCCCAAACGGCATAATTTTGAACTGCCAGAGCCCATTACCTGTAGAAAATGCCGTCTTTTCCCGATCATCTGGGTGGATGTCAACTTACCAATATCCACTTTTCAAGTCCAGCGTCGAGAACCACTGGGCTCCCTCCATGGCATCCAGGGTATCACTGATTCTGGGCAGGGGATAGCTGTCCTTCTTAGTCACATCATTCAGCCTTCGATAATCCACACAAAAACGAGTGCTTCCGTCTTTCTTTTTCACTAGCACCACTGGTGACGCCCGAGGACTTTTGGAATTTTCAATAAGACCGTCCTTCTTCATCGTTGTTATCATTTCCTCAACCTCACCTTGTTTGGCAAGTGGAAGGCGTCTTGCGGGTTGACGAATCGGTCTTGCATCTCCTGTGTTGATGCGATGCCGCACCAGCTGTGTCCTACCATATTGCCCCTTTTGCGATGCGAAGATATCAGTGTACTCTTGCAGGAGATTTTCAGCTATCCATGTTTGTTGGTGATCAAGGTTGGATGAATTCAGTATTTTAGCTCTGATGGTTTTGAGCTCCTCCGGAGTTATAGTTTTTCTCGGGGCTTCGTCTGTGATCTTCGTAATTGCCGCAACCGATTCGCAACATCCAACGACTTCTCCTTTCTTCAACCTTACATCGTACGATCTGGTGTTTAGTAATCGTACGGGGACCATTTTGTTTTTCGGTGCTACCAGTGCTTTCCCAATGATGACGCTTTGGGAGGAACACTCTGGGTCTGGTTCAACCATGAGGTATCGAAGGCTTCCAAACTCACCTTCCAGTTTTATCCAAGCGAACACTTCAGAAGAAGGAGGCAGAATCAGATCTTCCGTGATGACAGTCCTCAGTGTCCACGTACTTTCGTTCGAATAGGTCATTGGAAGTTCCTTATATTGGTACTTCAAAATTTGATTACCGATATCCAAAATAATTCCGTGCTGTTTCATAAAGTCGATTCCAATGATGCACTCGTCACATATATCTGTCACCAGGAATTTATGCGTAAACACTAGATCGGCCAATCGGATCTTAAGACACACTTCTCCATATACTCTTGCTGCTTCTCCCGTTGGGGTTCTTAGAGGGTAGCTATTGGTGTTATGAAGCAACGTCGTCTTTACCAGGTCTCGACGTACTATGGAGGCTGTGGCACCAGTGTCGATGGTAGCCACATATTTGTTCCCGTTAATAGTAGTCTGCACAGTCAGACTTTTGTTGTCTCGTTTGGTCTGAGAGACCTGGATGGTGGTTCTCGGGCCATCGATACAAAAAACCAGCCTCTGCCCCTCGAAGTTGGTTCTTACTCGTTTCCCTGATGGGAAACGGATTGATAGGCAACGCTGGTGTTGTTGTTACCTTGGTCTCGGTTGGATCTCTTGCTTTCACAATGTTGACAAGCAGCCTTATTTGGTGGTAGTCGGCATTGACGCTGTAAGTGCCCGGTCTTGTTGCAGTTCCAGCATCTTGCAAGTCCGCTCCGCTGGTTCTTTTGTATTTCAGCTCTTTGGAACGAGCATTCTTCGACTATGGCCTCTCTAGGTCGATGTACTCCCTGAGAAGCCTGTTCTGCTGCTTCAATTGTCAATTCGAATGCTAAAGTTTCGGAAAGAGTACGTGTTCTAGCAGTTCGCACAGACCTCTGAAGATGTATATCCGAAATGGCACGAACGAAGGACTCAACAGCAAGCTGGTTGATGATTTCTTCTCCAGCATCCGGGTTATGCCAGGTGAACCAGTCTTTCGACGTCTGCTTGGAGCTGCTGTAGACTTTCACCCCTTTCTGGACTCTGTTATTGAGTTGGACTCGGAAGACTTCTTTCAAGTGCCTATCTCCAAAGCGTTTATCTATAGCTGCCACGAGAGAACTGAAATCACCGCTCTTACCAGCTGGAACTGTTTGAAGTAATTCAGCTGCTGGTCCTCTTAGAGCAAGAGTCAGTGCAATGTACTTGTCTTCGTCTTCCCAGCCATTTGTTGTCGCGGCTGCCTCAAATTGTCTCTTGTAAACTGGCCAAGAAGACTGCCCATCAAATGTTGGGGGTTTCATCTCCTTTTTCCTTGCAAACTCTCCAGCACATTCTCGAATTTAGATTTTCAGGATCTGGTCTATTTCCTTGGACAGAACAGAGAACTGTTTATCGCATCGGCTTTCCAAACGATTCTCTACAGCAGAAAGCTGTTTTTCCACACCTTCAACTCGTTCGTCAAGGGCACATACATTTTTCTCAATGTTGCCCAATTTGCCTTCAAGAATGTTTTTCTGGCCTTCCAAAACATTCTGTTGCGCCTCAAGTCTTTCGAGAATATTCTGTTGTTCCTTCTTTTGCTCGTTTCGTTGCTCTTCCAGATTCTTTTGTTGTACTTCGACCTTCGAGTCGTTCGAGAACATTTTGCTGTTCCTTCTTTTGCTCGTTTCGTTGTGCTTCAAGTTGTTCCAGAACATTCTGCTGTTCCTTCTTTTGCTCGTTTCGTTGTTCTTCAATCAGCTTCTTTTGCTCGTTTCGTTGTGCTTCAAGTTGTTCCAGAACATTCTGCTGTTCCTTTTTTGTTCGTTTCGCTGCTCTAACAAAAGTTTCATCATACTAGAAAAATCTACACTTTCACTTACTTCCTCTTCCTCTACTTCTGTTTCAAAAACAAAAGTTTTTACGTCTTCCCCTAGCTGTTCCAAATAGTATATTTCTGCACACACACGCACTCACTCACAAACGACGTCTTCTTTTATACCATTCTATTATAGTGTTGCCAGTTGTGTTTTCGGTTGAACGTTTTCGATTAGGAAACTGGTATAAATGTTGGGTGTACATTACAATATACTAAAAATTACAAAAGGAAAAATAAGATTCGATCTTTTTTTTTTTTGCGAGGTGAATCTGAGCCGGTGTTGCTGAGATTCTTCTTTTGATCTTTAAGGTCCATATTGTAATTAACGAATCGAACGTTCGATTGGAAGCGAATGTTTTTGCGAGTTTCTTTTGTAGCGGTATCATAGGTTGTAGAAACAAACGACGTTTAAGGTGGGAGTGGTACAGAATCCCCAAAAAAAATCCCCATCGGTTAAAATCCCCAAAAATTAAAATCCAACTTGCTAATGTCCCCACAGACATATTGCACATGGATGAAATCCACACCTACATAATCTTTTTTGACAAAATACCCACGAAATCTCCAAGTCCCCAGTGTACGTGTACATTTAAATTAAGTGCATTTATTTTTCCAAAAAATTTCATGAAATTATCTTCTTGTGCAGTGTTCTGTCTTAGTTATAAGAAACTAAATATTTTTTCATTATAAAACATTAAGAATAAAGAAAAACTTTTCTTTTTGAATTTTTCTTTTCATTTCATTTAAAACTTTGAAAGGGACCTTATTTTGTTCGCATTATTGTAACATATTAAGTTTTTGCATATTTTTTATTAACTTACAAAATTTAAAAATGTATTTTCAATTTAATAAACATAACAAATTTTATAAAGAACTTTATGTTTACTCTTTGAATTGCATTTTCCTGCAAACATCCTCAAAACAAATATGTTCAAGTAGTGAATCATTCGATAAAATCGCGGCGATTTTATCGCATGATTCACTACTTGAACATATTTGTTTTGGGGATATTGGTTTGGGGATTTTAGGTTTGTAGATTTTCTCTTTGGGGATTTCAGAGCTGGGGATTTTAATTTGGGGATTTTGCGTTTGGGGATTTCCGTTTGGGGCTTTGGGTTTGGGGCAAACGTCACCAACCCGTTTAAGGTATGTCAGATAAGAGAATGGACAAA
Source organism: Melanostoma mellinum (assembly GCA_914767635.1). NCBI lineage: Eukaryota > Metazoa > Arthropoda > Insecta > Diptera > Syrphidae > Melanostoma > Melanostoma mellinum. Next base: position 85,820,222 of record OU612058.1, read on the forward strand.
GTTTAATGATAATAATCTAATAAATGAGTTTCTCTAAAACATTCACTTCCAGTCGAACGTTCGATTCGCTACACATATTAGGTACCTAAGACATTATTGAGGGGGAGTACCTACCAACATTTTCATGGGAAGGCATCTACAATTAAATCCGAAAATAAATCCTCATTCTCTTCATAACAATCTTTTAATACTTACGGGAATAATTAACGCAATATTTGCGATAACATTTGAATAAATCCTTGATACTTATTTTTCATAAATAAGTTTAAATAAATGGTTACAACCAATCCTGACAGAGTGTGTTTGTCAACAGATGATGGAGCGTATTCGCTGGCCACTATATTTTTTTTGCAATCCCTTTTGAGGACTTCGTTGTGGTAGTAGTTGGGTGTTGTAGCTGTTATTATTAGGTGTGTTTTTTTCACAAGGCTGTTATGTACAAAACATGATATCCAAAAAAAACGCTTCCCGGACAGCGCGGCTTTCTTTATTTGAGGGTTGGTGTTCTTGATCAGTTGTCAAACCAATAAAAGTAAACAAATAAATTCTTTTTGCCAAATTCGCACAAACAAGCGAATAATGTTTGTCAAAAACCTTAAGCAATTGTATAGAGTGGAAAATAAAAATGTTCCGTAGTGAAATTAATGCAGATAAACAATTTTTTTTGTTTGTTTTTTGTTAGTTTAGAAATGTCAAAAATAGGTCTGTTCACAAAAGTAACAAGGAATTTCTCTTGGGTTTTTTTTGACTCTGTTTACACGCTGGGGTTGAATTCATATGAAACTTGTGATTTATGTCAGAATTGAAAAAATTATTTTGTTACTTGTTTCAAACGAATTAAACTATTAATAATAAAATAATAAAACCAATTTTATGGATTACTTAACAATTACTTTTGAAAAAATGTCAACATTCACAGAAAAATGTGAAAAAAAAATTTGCAAAAAGTGCTCTCAATCACAAAATAGACTTTTTTTAATTGCTAATACGTTGTTTTATGTATCTTTATATTAATTTACAAATGAAACTCTTGAAATCAATAAAATTCTAAAAATTAAAAATTTTCAGCAACTAATTTGTGGAGTGTAAGAGTAGGCAGAGGATTTTATTCAGGCCAGCGTTTGTGAACAGACCTTCTGACACCCATTTTGCTTTTGTTCGAGATGCATGAAAGTCTCTAGACGCACCAACATTTAAAAATGAAAAGTCGAAAAACTCATTCGATACTCGACTAAACGTCAAAACTCTATCCCCGACCACATCTTAACCATCCTTTTATCCATAACCTCGGTTGTCGGGGATATTGTTTTTGTTTTGCGTGTAAAATGTAGTTATGTACATAACAGTGCTGTGAAAAAAACACGCCTATTGTTGTTGTTGTTGTTTTTGCTGCTGATGGGCAGAATTGACTTTTAGAAGAATTCTGTTCAAAATAAAAAATTGAAAGTGAGTGAAATCTCTCAACAGTTTTGCTCCTCCTTACCTGAAAGAAATGACATTAAAATTCATCCACAGTGATGTCCTAGATTCGATCACGAGTACCATCATCTTCAACTTTTAACTCGCAATCATCATCTGGTTGTCCTGACTGAACGCAGTACTAGCTGGCAATGACCAATGACCAATGACTCAGTTGATCTTTTTGGATGGTCAACGAAAAGGCGTTGAATGGTTTCTTGCATCGGATAGTTTGGCAAATGTGCTGCCACCATTTGAAAAATTTTAAATAATGTATTAAATCTGGTTCGGCAGCTTAAGACGAGCCAATGGAAGTAATTGATTCACTTGAACTCGTCATATTCGGAGCCAATTTCCTGAAATGAGCAAGAAGTGAACAACACAACTCTTCAAATCTTAGGCATTCAAACTCATACCTAGAGTCATTGGATTGAACCATTGATGCATCTACTTCAGAGCAAGCTCTTAAGGCTTCGTGTAAGCTTTGCGACCCAATCAATTTGTGCGTTGCGGTCCTTGTAGAATGGTTCCACTTTCTCCTCCAATTTCTTGATGAGATCTCTAAAAGGGCTTTTGTGAATTGCGATTCGGAGACAAGAGTAAAAATTATTTAGGCAATACCATTGTATATATATTCTATAGTACTATCATCAGATAACTTTTTCTGAGACCTTTATTCACCGAGTGGTGCCTGAAATCGCTTGAGCAAAGAGACACAGACAAGAGAGAATTAAGCGCCTAAATTTCAAAAAGTGCCAAGAGAATGTATAGAGAATCAGTATTTCAGTAGAGGAAGTTGGGGTATTGTGGTATACATGTAGTTTACACTTAACTGAAAAAGTAATGAAGCAAATGACCCTAATCTTTGCACATTTCACCAAAAACTAATAAGCCTTAAAGTTGTTTATTTGTGTTGAATTCTAACATCAATTAAAAAAGATGTAAACAAGATATTGAATTAACCTCGAAAACATCACTTTTGAAACTGTAAGGGTATTGTGGTACACTATGCTGTCTAATGTGGTATACTATACTTTATAACTTAGTGAATTTTTTATGTTGTATTTTTTAATAAAAAAAAATTAGACAAATCATTAAATTAATTTTTATTGAAAAACATAGACATTTTAACGAATGGATCATGAGAAAAAATACAAATAGCCAACTTTGAAAAAAGTAATTCAATTTTATAGTGGGTAATGTGGTATACTATACTATATGTACTATACCACATTAGACCATGTCAAGTACACCACATTAGCCGAAACTGTATACTTTTACAAAAAAAATTATCAAAAATAATCTAAACCCATTTTTAGCAAAACTTACATGTCTTTTTCGTAAAAGATTCTTTTATTTTTTGGAAAAATATATTTTCACTGTTGAAACAGAGCTTCTATAACCTCACAAACACTTTTTGTATCACCCAAAAAAAAAAAAGATCAAACTTCCTCAATCACTGTTGTTGACTATTTTTTGACAGATATGAAGATTTTTTACTGGTTGGAACACGCATAATTAGTTTCATTTATATCTGCACCTACTAAAGTAGAAAACGTTGAAGTATGCCACTTATTTTAAGAAAAAACTGCCTGTACCACATTACCCACCTCTACCACATTACCCCAAATTACTCTAATGATATCATATCATAACCATAGCAAAGCAGAAATCAAAGGAAGTTATTTAACGTGGGGAGGAGAATCAAAAACACAAGACAACGTATAGAGAATCAGTAATCTTGTGGTTAAGCAAAGCAGAATAGGTGTGAAATAATAATTACATGAATTGTTTTGTCTTTCTTTTAAGGTGGTGCATAGTGCTGGTAGTAGGTCAAGAAAGATTTTATGTACAATTGAACATCTGATCGTATTGTTCTGATTGAGGTACAGAAATTTCAATTCGAAGGGATAAAATGAAATTGATACGCTGCAAAATTTCATGAAAAATGGAATTTTGTATTGATGAGCTGAAACTTTTTTTGCATTTTGAATTTATTATTTGATATGTATGTGAAAAATGATATTCAAGACCATTTTTTCTGAAATGTTGGAATAATAGTTGATAAAAGTAAGTATGGAAATTAAAGGTTATAACAGATAAAAACAAATCTGAAAAGGGTTGAAAACGTTAGGATATTGATTAATAGATAAAAAATAATAGAATTTAGCAGCTACAAAAAAGTGTATTTTTTCCGAATCACCCAGGAGGTAAAACACAAGATTCGTTTTTTTTAAATTAGGTTCCCCAGGGGCACGAGTACTATAACTTTGGCGACAAGAAAAAATAACGGTTTTTGGTGGAGGGGTTCTGAAGCACCCTGTCGTAAAGGTTGACAGATATAAATTGACAACCGGCTGACAGCTTAATAGATGAGTTTCTGTCACTTCGACCTTAGCCGCCAACTTGAATAGTCCTACGCAGATACTTGTATATCACAATTATAATTATTAAGTAAATTGCTTTAAATTGAATTAATAAAGTATATTAAAAGCAACACTGAAAATTACAACAATTGGCGACGAGGACTATGGACGAAACCACGCTGAAAAATGTTCTAAAATCTCAGCAAGAATGGATGGAAAAATTATTGGAGGTAAACAAGGAGACCATGGAAAATGTGATCAAGGCAGCGACTTTTAATCCAGTTGCATCCAGCGGAGTTCCACACTTTCGAGCCTTTGATGCGCAAAATGATAAATGGGAAACGTACATCTTTCAGCTCCAACAACGCTTTTGTGCACATTCCATTGAGAAAGATAATTTAAAGAAAGCACATTTTCTTTCCTCATGTGGTACGTTTATGAACGAGCTACTCACAAAATTAATGGAATCAGAGGACGTAAGTACACACTCATTCAAAGACATAGTTCAAAAATTAACTAAGCATTTTGAGCAAAAATTACACGTGCTGGCGTCTCGCTGCAATTTCTTACGCCACAAAATGACACCGGGCCAATCGTATGGATATTGGATAGCAGATCTAAGAGGACTGGCAAGGCAGTGCAGTTTTGTATGCACGAACGAGAGCTGTAAGAAGTCGTACGCAGAATTTATGACAAGGGATATGGTCACATTTTACACTCCTCATGATCAAGTTCGATCGATGGCAACCCAGAAGAAAAATCCAACGTTAGAAGAAGTTAAGACAATAGCAGCTGCCTTTGAGGAGACACAAATGGCCTCAAAGGTAATGAAGGGGACAGATCCACAGGCAGCAGTAACAGCAAGTGTCGAAGTGAATCAGGTGGCAATGAGGGAATCACGCATAGGCAATCAAAGTAAGTCAAATGATTCAGATAATTATTTCAATCGAAAGTCTTGTTTGAATTGTGGAATCAATCACGAACGGAACCGGTGCAGGCACCTAGAATCTATAGTTTAGTTTAGTTTATTCATCAAACAGAGTAAATCTCTTACAGACTACTATAATTATAAATAAATGTATATAAATAAAATAAAATAACAAAAGATACATAACAAAAAAATTTATGTGACAGGTCGCAATAGTAAAGCGGACAGTAAATTCTTTTTGAAAACATCCCTTGAATTACTAGAGAAAGTATCTATGACTTCTATTACAGAATTTGTTTCTTTTATACAACGTGCAAACGGTTTGTTTCTACAATAATTACGTGTCGAAAAATTCTCATGGAAATGAAAATTAGCACGAAGTATTCTTTGCGGAGAGTAAAAATTGATTTGTTGTTATAAGAGAGAACAGTTTATTCTATTGCTAATTACATCTTTTATAAACATTATTGCAAAATACTTTCTTCTTAGCTCAAGCGTTTGAATATCTATTAGTAAGCATCTAGAAACGTATGATGGTACTTCGATATTCCAATTAAGTTTATGGAAAGCGAACCTTGTGAAACTCTTTTCAACCCTTTCTATTCTTAACGAGTGTACATTATAATAAGGATTCCAAACTGTACTACAATATTCCAGCACTGATCTTACAAGAGTTATATATAATGTTTTAAGGGCATATGGATCTGAAAAATCTTTAGAGTTCCTCCTTATAAACTCTAGCATCCCATTGGCTTTATTTACTATATAATCTATATGCTTTGTAAACGTAAGTTTTTCATCCAGCATAACTCCCAGATCTTTTTTGGCAGTGACTCTTTCTAAAGTCATGTTATTGATACTATAATCAAAAATAATAGGAGATTTCGTCCTTTAGCACGTGAAACTCTGACATTTAGCAACATTAAGAAACAATTGGTTATAATCACACCATTCAACCAAATTTTGAATATCTTTTTGAAGAAGGAGACAGTCTGAGGAAGAACGTATGACTCGGAAGATTTTCACATCGTCGGCATACATCAGGTTACTCGAAAAGTTAAAACAATCTGGAATATCATTAATAAAAAGGATAAATAGCAAGGGACCAATATGACTTCCTTGGGGTACTCCAGAGGTCACATTTATCATTCTTGACCTATGATTACTTAGTTTAACGTATTGAATTCTTTTATCTAAGTAAGAAGAAATCCATTTAATAAAGCTTGAATGAAAGCCTAGTTTAGAAAGTTTGAAAATTAATATACTGTGGTTGACTCTGTCGAATGCCTTAGCAAAATCCGTAAAAATAATATCAGTTTGGAAATTATTTTCAAACCCAATAATGACAGAACCGCATAAAATTGTAAGGTTAGTAGCAGTAGATCTACCTGACACAAAACCATGCTGAAATTCAGACACTATACCTTTAACAAAAAAGCTCAATTTTTTGCAAATTAGCATTTCAAACATTTTGGGAATGACTGATAATTTGCAGATTGGTCTATAGTTGATCACGTTTTGCTTCGATCCTGACTTGTGAATAGGAGTTATAAAAGAAACTTTCCACCAATCCAAAAACTGGCCACTTTTAAGGGATTTGTTGAAAATCAAACAAAGCGGCAAGGCCAAAGAAATCGAACAATTCTCTAATGCGATAGGGGCGATATTATCAGGCCCAGCACTTTTGTTTATATCAAGGCCATTTAAGGCTTCCAAAACTTCGAAAACACTTAATTCGATGCTACCAACATCAATAACATTAGAAGGGAAGAAAGCAGGAGGTTCACAGGAAGAAGAGGGCAGATAGACAGAACTAAAATAATCGGCGAAAAAATTACATATGACATTTACATCACTAGACAAGTTATCAAGATATTTCATACAGCTTGGAAGTCCTATAGATTTACGTTTGGTATAAATTTCCAGAAATGTTTACAGTCTGTTTTAATTTTAGACTCCACAGAGACTATATAATCGTTAAACAGGAAGCTATTGAGGCAGTCAAATTCCAGGTGACACCGAGTATAATTATGTTTAAGAACATGATTATCTCTGCTATGCTTGTAAGCTTTGTAAGCTTTGTTTTTCCTGTTTTAAAGATTTAATAATCTTCTGTTGAACCAGGGTGGATTGGAATTTGATTTACGAATTTTTTTAGGAATATTCAATTCAAAAGTTTCATCAAGGCACATAACGAATTTCTCAAACGCATGACTAAGACTTAAATTATTTAAAATTTGATCCCATGGAATAGCAGATAGATAGTTATTAATTGCTTCAAAGTTTGCACGTTTATAATCAAAATAAAATTCTGGTACATCAATGACATCACTAATATAAGTTAAGAATTTACACTCTACAGTAAGGCATATGTGATGAATTTTGTTTTCTATAACTGGGAAATCAGTCTTTTCTACATGAGCTTCCAAATCTTTATCCACAAAAATTAAGTCTAATATACGATTCAGGCTGTTATAAAAACTGTTCAACTGTATAAGACTAAACTGACTAAAAAAATCCACAACTAACGTTTCTATGTCAGAATTAACATTGAATGGTACTAAAATCTTATCGTCTTGATCTGTTTCCCATCTTATTTCACCAAGATTAAAATCTCCTAAGACCATTACATGGTCAGAAGTAGTTAGATTATTTAGAAATGATTGACAATTTAACAAATGCAAGTTATACAAATCTAATGAGCTACCTGGTCGGATATAGCTACCGCTAATGTAGAGGTTTAGGTTTCTATTCAATTTTATTTTTATTATTAGCTGGTCAACATCGAAGGAAGATGGATTACTATCAGAAACAAGTTCGATTTGACTACAAACAAAATTCTTTCAGCTATTCGTAATTTACACTGAATTCGGTCTTTGTCAAGTACAGAGACTACCTTTTGGGGCATCATGTTCAACTGCTATATTTAAACAGTATATCGATCAGTTGTTGGCTGGTTTGGAGTGTTGCGGAGCTTATGTAGATGATATTATCATCTCAGGAAGGAACAACGAGGAACATCTTCGGAACCTTGAAATTTTTCTTGGGCGGCTCTGGCAACATGGTCTTATCTGCAAAATTGAGAAATGTGTTTTTGCTCAAAGTCAAATAGACTATCTTGGCCATGTCATCGACGCTAGAGGCAAGAGACCCTCAGATGAGATGAGCGTCAAAGCGTTAGTAAAATTACCCACTCCCACGGACTTAAAAGGACTTGAAGCGTTTATTGGCAAGATAAATTATTATAACCAATATATTGAAAACTTTGCCCAACTAGCCGCACCACTTAATTTCCTTCGGGGTAGAGACCAGGAGTTTGTATGGGGAAAAGCACAGAAGACTGCTTTCGAGAAACTCAAAAGTAAGATTGCGAGTGTATCTCGTCTGGTTTATTTTTCGGAACACTATTCTGTAACCTAAGCCACTGACGCTTCTTCGTACGGTATCGGAGCCGTAATTTCACACATATTTCCTGACGGATCGGAACACCCTTTTGCCTTTGCATCGAAAACACTAAACGATAGCCAGAAGAGATACAGCCAAATAGAAAAAGAGGCGCTATCCATAATATTTGGAATACGTAAGTTCCACCAATATCTATATGGACGCGAATTCGAACTAATAACAAACCACAAACCTTTGATCACAATTTTTCATCCAAATAAAAAACTGCCTGAAATGACCATCCACAGATTACAGAGGTACGCAATCATTCTCATGAGCTACAACTACAAAATACGATACCGCCCCACCGAACAGAACAGCAACGCTGACTGCTTATCTAGATTGCCGATGGGTCCCGATAAGGAATTTGACGATGAAGAAGACGGATTGGAAGAGTATCCAATCACAAGTAAAACTGTCGCCGAAGCCTCTATTAAAGACAGAATCTTACAGAAGGTGATGGACTATATTCAGCACGGTAGGCCTACGAAAATTAATCATAACAGCGAGGATTATCATGCTATTTTGTCTTATTTCAGAAGAAAATTATGTCTTTGTGTGTGTACTAACGTTATTCTCTTACAGTCCGAACAAACAAGAGTGGTGATTCCGTCCGAGTTGCGAAAAAGGGTTCTTTCTATGCTACACAATGGCCACTGGGGTGTGAGCCGAATGAAGCAAATGTCACTTCGATATTGCTGGTGGCCCGGCATTGACCAAGATATTGAGAAGATCGTTGCAGGTTGTAGATCTTGTCAGCTGCACTCAATCCATTCGGCCAGGGAGTTTAGTAGTTGGCCGACTCCAAACTCTGCTTTAGACAGGGTACACCTCGACTATGCAGGTCCTTTCCTGGGCAAGATGTGGTTTATTGTAGTGGACGCATCATCCAAATTCCCCTGGGTAATTAAGATGAACTCGTCAACATCATTTGCAACTATCGCCGCACTCAAGTCAATTTTCGCGTTGGAAGGATTACCAAAAACACTTGTCAGTGACAACGGGACACAATTTGTGTCCACTGAATTTTAAAACTTCTGTGCATCGCATTCGATACAACATTTAACGGCGGCTCCATTCAATCCAGAATCTAACGGGGCCGCAGAAAGAATGGTTCGAACATTCAAGACGTCTCTCAAGAAAATTTTGGAAGATGGTGATAACGCTGACATTGCACTTCAAACGATTTTGTCAACTTACCGTGCCTCACCAAATGAGACGGGGAAATCTCCAGCCGAATACCTTCATGGAAGGCAGCATCGAACAATTTTATCTGCTATGTTACCAGACGTTAATCAGGCTACGAAAACCGATGCGACTAGTAAGTTTAATGCTATGTCCGCACCTGAGAGATAAACTTGTTTAACTCAAAACAATCCCAAACCAACATGATAACCAAGTGGTTTGCCATACAAAACGAAACCTTTTTAGTCACTGGGTTTCGTGATAACCTACTCGAAACCAAGCGCGCTGAATGCACTATTTCCAACATTCCATTGAATTTGACATTTAAGAGAGTGGAAGTGAGTGGAGAGAGAATGAATTCTCTCATATGTCGTTGACGTTCTGCTCACACTTTATGTCTGTCTCTTTTTAACTTAAGACAAAAAGATAAACTTAAAACTTTTTGGCATATGCGGACACTACTTGGTTAACTCAAACCAAACTGGAACGAAACCCAGGTTAACTTCAGGTGCGGACATAGCATAAGCCAGGGGATACAGTCTTTGCCAGGGAATATATAAAGAGTAATCGATGGGTAGAAGATGAAGTATTGAAAACTTTGGGGCGTCGAATGTATCGTGTCGCAACTATAAATGGATCCATGAGGAGACATCAAAATCAGTTGCAGTTGCACAAAATTTCCGCAGACACCAACCCAAGTACTCTTTACAATAATTCTTATTTAACTAATCCGTCTGAAGTCTGAAGCTATCACAGGCTCTCCTGAGAAGCGCGACGACGGGCCCATGAGCAGCCACCTCCCCATGCAACCTGCAGGCTCAACAAAACTGTCATCGGAGGTCCCAGAAGTGCGAAGGTCAAGCCGATATAAATTGACAACCGGCTGACAGCTTAATAGATGAGTTTCTGTCACTTCGACCTTAGCCGCCAACTTGAATAGTCCTACGCAGATACTTGTATATCTCAATTATAATTATTAAGTAAATTGCTTTAAATTGAATTAATAAAGTATATTAAAAGCAACGCTGAAAATTACAACAGGCTCTATACAAGCATTTTTTACTATAGGAGGGGGGTCTATGTCCCTCCGTATAGGCGGTTATAAAAATTGACTACAAATTAAAAAAAAAAAAATATTGTAGAACAACCGGAAAACTTACATATACAAATTATACTTTTTATGAAAGCCAGAAATCTGTACTTTATAATAAATTTTAAATGAAGTGGTTTCAATTTATAGTTTTTGAAATGAGTGACTTCAAAGTCAAAATTTACGAAAAAAAATTTTAAAAAATCACTTTGAGTATTATGTTTCTCATGATTACAACTGTCAATAAAAAAACTTATAGATGTAGTTAGTTGCTTTAATAATTTTTTTATCAAACGCTGTAATCTACTTTTTTCTATGTCTCATAGTTTTTGAGATAATTGAAAAATAGTAAAACTATTGAAGTATGCAATATTTTCAAAAAATTATAGAAAGACGTACGAATTTACAATAATGTTAGGAAATAGACTAGTGAAAGTATAAAAATTCATCAGACAGGTTCATCAGACTTTCCGCATGGTCCGCTTTGCGGGGGCTCATTATTTGAACCCTTTTTTCGCAGGGTAAGGTAAGGTAGGTTAGGTAGAATGGGCTTACGGTTGATCTTATTACCGTCACACTTAGATCAATGTAGATCCATTGTGATACCCTGGAGTATTGTAAAGTCCTTGAAACCTATTAGTTTCATTTTTGTTCAGTATTCAACCATTTTGTGGCCTTAATGAAGTTTAGCAGGCTGCTTCTTGAAGTGTCAGATAATTCTTCTAGTTCATTAAAAAAGTAATTGCCTAGAATTTTTTTGCTGGTGTGGCAGATTGCTGGGCACTGACAAAGGAAGTGAGTGGTATCCTCATGTTCATCTTCATCATTGCATCCTCTGCACAGGTCATTGGTGCAAAGACCCGTTTTCTTTTTGTGGTAACCTAGTAGGTTGTGTCCAGTTATGATACTGATAAGCATTCGCAATGAAGGTCTAATCAATGATAGCAGCTTTTCAGATCCTTTCTTATCATATTTCGGCCATAGTTTCCTGGAAGTAACACAGGAATCTAGGGATTCCCACCTTTCATTGGATTTTCGCATTATTTTGTTACCAATGATCTGTTTAATTTCACAGGGTGGAATCTTGATTGATTTGTCAATGAGAGAAGGGTCAAGCGCTGATCCCTTCCTCGCTAGTTCGTCCGCTTTTTCGTTTCCCGGTATACCACTATGATCAGGAACCCAGCAGAGTCTAACGTTATGCTGCGTGCCAAGAGCCCTTAACTCTTCGCGACAGCAAGAAACAAGCTTTGATTTGACAAGAGTGGCAGAAATCGCTTTTATTGCTGCTTGGCTATCAATGAAGAAAGTGATATCAGCATGTGATAGCGCCATCATGGACACCTGCTTAGCAGCGTTTGTAATTGCCAAGACCTCGGCTTGAAAGACGCTGCTGTGATTTGGAAGTCTGAATGAACTGGCTAGGGTTAGGCTTTCTGAAAAGAAACCTGCATCCTGCCATCATGTTTGAGAGCTACGACGATCTCATTCATGACCAGGATCCAGAGCAGGGGTGAGAGGATACCTCCTTGTGGGGTTCCTCGTGACACATCATTTTTCAAGTTTGCACCTCCCAGTTCGGGGAGGAGCTGGCATTTCTTGCTCTTTTTGAGCAGCTCGGCATGGGTGCCGAACAACTCGCGGATTTCATTTGGCAAACGAAGAAATCGCGGATGTCTAAAAATTTTTCATTTATTTCGCTGCAGTCAGCTCGCAAATTGTAATTTCGTGTTGCACTCATCTCGCTGAAACATTAACTCGCACAAGTTATTATGCATTTTCTTCTTTTGCATTCCAATCAACAAACATGAATTTGCCAAACAAGAATTACAAAAAAAACAATATGCGAATTGTTGATATGCGAAACAAGAAATTGCGTATTGACCTTTGCGAAGTAAACGTTTTCGAGAAAAAAACCACGAGTTGAACCCTACCCGCTCGGCATGTCGGTGTCGATAAGGGGCAGAGAGGCCACCTCACCAGTACCAGTGTTTGCTCCGCAGCCGGCTCGTTTTTTGTCTGTCGGGTCTTGTCCTGTTCGTTTTGTTATGTCTGTTGGCGTTATTGTCCGCAGTCTTCGTTCGGACTTCACCAGAGCCCTTTTTGCCTTTTCCTTTAAGGAGTCTGGGTTCTTTTTAGATAGGCGTCTGATGGTCCTTTCTGCGTTGCGTCGTTGTCTCAGTTGTAGTTTGTTTTTGCTGAGAACCCTTCCTCGTCGTTATCTGGCATTTCTGTCGATGACAGTTGTTAGACTGTCCGTCGTTTTGGCCATGCGGAAAGTTGTTGCATAAGAAAATTAGTTGTACATAAGCACCTGTCTGATGAATTTTTATGCTTTTATACTTTTTTCAGTTCGATCAAATAATTTGCAATTAGAAAAACAATTGCTATTTTTATATTAAGCATGAGCAGCTTAACCCTGCGGAAAAGGGTTAAAATAAATAGCCCCTCCGAAGCGGGCCATGCGGAAAGTTGTTGCATACGGAAATTAATTGCACATAAGTACTTGCCTGATGAATTTTTATACTTTCACTAGTCTATTTCCCAACATTATTGTAAATTCGTAAGTATTTCCATAATTTTTTGAAAATATTGCATACTTCAATAGTTTTACTACTTTTCAATTATCTCAAAAACTATGAGACATAGCAAAAAGGAGGTTACAGCGTTTGATAAAAAATTTATTAAAGCAACTAACTACATCTATAATTTTTTTATTGGCATTTGCAATCATGAGAAACATAATACTCAAAGTGATTTTTTTAAATTTTTTTTCGTAAATTTTGACTTTGAGGTCAGTTATTTCAAAAACTATAAATTGAAACCACTTCATTTAAAATTAAATATAAAGTGCAAATTTTTGGCTTCCATAAAAATTATAATTTGTATATGTAATTTTTCCGGTTGATATACAATATTTTTTTTTAGATTTGTAGTCAATTTTTATAAAATTGCCCTTACTGCCTAAACGGGGGGAGATAGACCCCCCTCCTAAAGTAAAAAATGCTTGTATTGAACCCCTCCACTAAAAACCGTTATTTTTTCTAGTCGCCAAAGTACGATAGTACTCGTGCCTAAAGTTGCAACTCATTTATTCAACTCCACACAAAAAGCACTCAAAGTTCTATTTATAGCCTACAAACGAATATTCATCTACTCCTTGCAACCATACAGGTAATTCACTCAAGTCATGTCATATGATCATATGAGTTCACGACCTATATCAATAGCATACACACATCTTAACATGATCTGTTGTCTTAACCCATGTCCCATGCAAAAGCCACAATAAATGCGTACCTATGCTGTATAGAATGAAGGAATGAAAACCCATAAGAAAAAACAATAAGTTGTCTTCTTTTGCTTTGTTACCTGCCATACTTCATTGAATACACATTTCGCATTTCTTCATTTCACAATTAAAATCAATTAATTGCAGGGTTGCCAATGCTGTGACGATACGTCACACTTTTTGTACTGCCACCAAACCACCTGCGACTTACCTCACGATTTACACTCGCTGATACACAATAACATGGGCACCGAGTAATCGCGCAAGCAGTCACTAGCATTAGTACACACCAACCCAGCGAGCAACTAAAACCAAACACATGCGCAAGTACACTGCATGGTTGGTACAATGGTACACATTTCTCATACGAATGTAAATTCAACGGCAGCAGGTAAGCTACCACGGACCGCCGAGTGTACTTTGTTGTTATAATCGGTGGGTATATGCGCATGCATGGGCAGCGAGGAATAATATTTCACTCGCCTGGTAGGCCTCACATTTACTCTTCACCAGGAAAGTAATAAGTAGAAGTAACAATTTGCCGAAAAATGAGAGAAGATTTGTCAACTATTTGTTGTTAGGGGCAATACCACTACAACTTCAATAATTTTCATCTTCTCCATTCCCCGACCGTCCTAGTGAAATTGCTGGAAAGGTGTTCCTCCTACCAGAGGCCGCCAGTCAAATTCACATTATTATTGAGTTCACTGGAAAGGTGTTCTTCCTGCCAGAGGCCGCCAGTCAACTCCCCGACTACTATTGAATTCACTGGAATAGTGTTCCTCCTATCAGAGGCCGACAGTCAATTCCCCGCAAAGCACAAGATCGCTTGTGCAAATTTGCAAGACAAACTCTCGAATTAACCGAAAAGGAGTTCCTCCTAACAGAGGCCGTCGGTTAGTTCCTCTGCCGTGGCTATTACAGCCACTCCTCCCCCGTTGTTCCATCAAGCGTCGCCTTTTCTTATAGACGACGTTCCTAATTGTAATTGTATTCTTTTATTATTACAGGAGCGCAGCTGTCATTAAACCCGCCCCGGTCAAATTAACCTCGTGAAGATTTCGAAACCCCGTGCCATCCGAAAGCCAAGCGATTAACCCGCATAACTTCAACCGAAGGAGAAGCGTCACCCACCCGAAGCGCCCCGCCAGTATCAGGCCGGCGAGCCTGTGCCGTGACCCATCTACTCATATTGTGCTAAAACTGAAGAGAAAACCAATTAACTTGAAACATTAAGTTGGACTACTGCACCCAAGTTTTAGAGCTTCCTTGGGAAGAAACCCTGGACCCGCTGAGTCTTACCCCAGCTGGGATTAAAGAAGCCTCACAAATTGGCGCCCGAGCAGGGACATTGTTAAGCGTTCAACCCCCGACCGCCCGTTACCTGGAAGTGACGCATTGTCCACCGACCGCAGCCGCCCGCAGCCGACCGAACCCCGTCCAACATGGCAAATAATGAAAACGCACCCGCAACGTCCGATCAGACATCCGACCATTCCGAGGAAGACTTCAATCCATACGAGAACCTGGGGTTCATATACTTTTTGAAAAAGACAGAGCTCGTCGAAACACTTAATCTGCGAGGATTGAAAACCACCGGTACCGTACGCGATTTACGCCAGCGGTTAAGTCAACACCTGAAGGAGCTACGAGCCCATAAGTCCACCCAGAACTTATGCACGGAGTGGGAGAGATTGAGATTGAGGCCCGGAACGACGCCGAAGAAGAAGACACCATCCCGACGGACGCACGCAAAGCCAAACAGTCCGTTTACCAGACCAGTCTACAAGTGCCTCTACTGCAATCCGATAACATAACATCTCCTCCGTCCACGTCACAACAAGTGTACCGGCAGCAGCACTTCGAACGCGCTACCTCAGCTCCGCCGACTAGCCAACCTACCGACAATGGGACAGCCCATAGACACCCGTCCGGCCCCCACGTCCAACACCGGTTCCCGTTGAGCTACGAAGCGGAGTTGATGAACACCGTACGTAAGTGGGGTCTGCACTTTGATTCTTCCGGCCAGCCTTTGGAATTCTTAGAGAGGATCGAAGAACTCGCACAGTGCTACGAAGTCCCTCTTAACCAGATGGTGCGGACCCTCCCAGACATCTTCAAGGGTTCTGCTCTCGAATGGTTGCGTATCAACCGAGACGACTTCCATGATTGGCACGCCTTCCGTCGCTCCTTCACCAGCTTCTTCCTTCCGGCACGTTACTACGTCAAATTAGAAGATAAGATTTTGCGGAAACGCCAGGGCCCACGTGAGAAGGCTAAGGAGTACATCCGATCCTTTTTGTACTTGATCCGCCAGCATCCACGTATGACGGCCGCAGAACATTTAGACAGGATATATGACAACCTCCGACCTGAGTATCGGCTATACATCAAAAGAGGGGATTTCCATAGTTTGGAAGAACTGATGAAGCTTACCGACGAGTTCGAGTTCATACAGAAAGAGGACCGACCTAGCGCCAACGCTGCAGCTCCACCGAAATCTAACCCCTTCACCGTTCCCCGCATAAGAGTACCGCCGCCTGCACCCCGTCCTGAAAATAACGCAATAGTACCGAATTGCCATGCATCATTTTCAAATTCCGCATACGATCGAACCACCCATTGCTGGCAATGCAAGCAGAGGGGTCACACGAAAAAGGACTGCCGTCGACCATTCCGACTGTTCTGTTCGTATTGCGGAACGGATGGCCGGCTTACAAATGATTGCTCCTGCCACCATAGTCCAATCGCCATGGCAAGAACTTCTGTCAAAGATGACCCACGGCTGTTCATACAAATACGCACCGCCAACCGTCCATACTACGCGTTAGTCGATACGGGCTCAACACGGTCCTTTATCGGCAAGAAGTTAAGGGAAGAGTACCGAAGGTTGAATATCCCGTCTCGATACCAGGCTCACACCATCGAGCTAGCCGATGGACACTCAACGCAAGCATCCGAACATTATATCATCAGTTTGAATGTCGATGGGCAAGTTGTTACGGGAGAAGCTATGTACATGCCAAACCTAGCGGAAGATGCCATTTTAGGAATGGATATCCTAGGCCAAGCCAACTGCAAGTTGACGTTGAAAGGACAAGAAATATCCGGGGGAAAGGGAAAGGTTTCCTTGTCCACCGACACCCTAGGCGCCCTTACTGATGTACAGAGCCCGAAGCATGCCAGACGCCTGAAAAGATTCCGAAACGGAAAGTTACTGAAGTTCAAGGAACTAATTCGGTTCCGCCAGGGATGAAATTTGTCCTGATCAAACAAATACCAGCCAAGTCATTCAACCGCCAACCGCCGCCGCATGATGCTCACCGGGGATAACAAGCCTGGATTCAAAAAGAAAGAGTTTACCGCCATCCCGAACCTCCGCCGGTCCAGAACCAATCGTTCGAGAAAACAGACCCCGCAGCGTAGCAGGCGAGTATACTCGAACGAAACAGACCGCAACGCCTGCCAGCTGTAACATGCCACCACCGATACCAGACCCATGCCAAGAGCGGCGTACCGCACCTGCGAGGCCGCAACCCCCAGCCCGTACCAACACATCGGCAGCACAAAAGCGCTCCGCACCATCGTGGCGAGCAACCGCAAAAATGCCCGCAAAAGCTGAAGCTTCTCCACTCCGTCCACCGCCCTCCACAGTCAACATCATGACCAACCTTCGGGCCGTGGAGAGGAAGGCCGAGCGACTTTCCAGTATAAGGGAGTCCCCACTCCGTCCTCCTCCAAAAGCAGCGACAGCACCGGACATAGTCCCACGCAACCCCGAGTGGACATTACCTAAGTTGAAGTTACCCCGTATCCAAGTCCAGCAACGATTGCACGACCGATACGCTGCATTCGCTCGACCTCCAAATTTCGGAACTCCACCCGAGACCGACCCTCGCCCATCCACTGGACCAGTGGCTCAGACAACATGCGCCTCGTTTAAACGCCGCATGAGGGCCAGGCGATCAGCGGAACGAGTCCGAGGCAGCAAATGAACCTGGTCAATTTAAGAAAAAAAAAAATTCAAAATTTGTTTTTCTGTTTGTTTTTTAAATATGCCTGGGATAAGATTTTTTATCCAAAATGGTTTTTTAAATTTTTTTTTTTCCTTTCTTCTCCGTAGGAGACGTCAGACGAGAGGGTTCTCGTCCTATAAAGTAAGGGGGGTCTGTGACGATACGTCACACTTTTTGTACTGCCACCAAACCAACTACAACTTACCTCACGATTTACACTCGCTGATACACAATAACATGGGCACTGAGTAATCGCGCAAGCAGTCACTAGCATTAGTACACACCAACCCAGCGAGCAACTAAAACCAAACACATGCGCAAGTACACTGCATGGTTGGTACAATGGTACACATTTCTCATACGAATGTAAATTCAATTAAACGGCAGCAGGTAAGCTACCACGGGCCGCCGAGTGTACTTTGTTGTTATAATCGGTGGGTATATGTGCATGCATGGGCAGCCAGGAATAATATTTCACTCGCCTGGTAGGCCTCACATTTACTCTTCACCAGGAAAGTAATAAGTGGAAGTAACAATTTGCCGAAAAATGAGAGAAGATTTGTCAACTATTTGTTGTTAGGGGTAATACCACTACAACTTCAATAATTTTCATCTTCTCCATTCCCCGACCGTCCTAGTGAAATTGCTGAAAAGGTGTTCCTCCTACCAGATGCCGCCAGTCAAATTCACATTATTATTGAGTTCAGTGGAAAGGTGTTCCTCCTGCCAGAGGCCGCCAGTCAACTCCCCGACTACTATTGAATTCACTGGAATAATGTTCCTCCTATCAGAGGCCGCCAGTCAATTCCCCGCAAAGCACAAGACCGCTTGTGCAAATTTGCAAAACAAACTCTCGAATTAACCGAAAAGGAGTTCCTCCTAACAGAGGCCGTCGGTTTGTTCCTCTGCCGTGGCCATTACAGCCACTCCTCCCCCGTTGTTCCGTCAAGCGTCGCCTCTTCTTATAGACGACGTTCCTCATTGTAATTGTATTCTTTTATTATTACAGGAGCGCAGCTGTCATTAAACCCGCCCCGGTCAAATTAACATCGTGAAGATTTCGAAACCCCGTGCCGTCCGAAAGCCAAGCGATTAACCCGCATAACTTCAACCGAAGGAGAAGCGTCACCCACCCGAAGCGCCCCGCCAGTATCAGACCGGCGAGCCTGTGCCGTGACCCATCTACTCATATTGTGCTAAAACTGAAGAGAAAACCAATTAACTTGAAACATTAAGTTGGACTACTGCACCCAAGTTTTAGAGCTTCCTTGGGAAGAAACCCTGGACCCGCTGAGTCTTACCCCAGCTGGGATTAAAGAAGCCTCACAATGCTGAGCCCAGAAAGTGAAGCATATCAAAGAAAAAAACGAAGTAGATTTGAAAAAAATGTAGTAGATAATGAAAAAAAATTATATACAGCAACTTCAGCAACAGTCTTTAAGAATAACAGTCTTATAAAGTGTAGGTTTTTCAAGTTCATAAATACATAGTACATTACTTTGTTTAAAGGTGCTTTTAGTTTCATCACATTAAATATGGTTCCACTTTAAGGGATAAATAACAATAATTGGAGGATCTAAAGATAAAATTGAACAGCTTCAAAAATCAGGAATTTATTCTATCGGATGTAATGATTGAGCAAAAGAATATATAGGACAGACAAGAAGACCTATTCTAAAAAGATTTAAAGAGCATTTTGCACATCTTAAATATAATGAAAAAGAAAAGTCAAGTGTTGCAGAACATATGAGATATAGAGAATAGTCATAGTTTTAGTTTGCAAAATTTAAAATTAATAAGAAATGTATATAGCAATTATGAATTAGATGCTTTTGAATCTTTTTACATTTTTAAAAACAAAAATAATCTTATGAATAATGATGATGGACCAATCAAAGATTCAATATTCAAAAAATTTTTCAATAGATTCAACTCAACTCAACTGTAATTTTGTTTAGAAACATTTTTGTTTTTTGTTAGTTTTTTGACAAATAATTTAATTTAATTTAATTTATAAATCTCACTGACGATGGAAGCATTGCTTCTGAAATGTACATTTGAGGAAATATAAAAAGTTTTTTTAACTGTTTCAAATTGTATTAATCTTTTTATTTATTAACAATAATAACACAATAAATAAAAAAATCTCGAAACACCGAAGAGCATTTGTTTGTTTATAACGACAACTTGTTTGTACTGGGAAGCAGCCTTTTTATTAGAGATTTAATATTTCTTTATTTTAGGTACACAACGTATTTCTCACTTTAGAAAATATATCTTCGATTTAATTATTTTCTTTTCTTAAAAGAAAGATCGGGCCATAAAAAGAGAACATATTCTCTTATAAAGAGATACGATGGACACCCTACTGTTTACTGATGCTATCGTTGCGTACATTTAAAAAGTTGCGAAGTACACAACAGGCTTTTATAATACGACTCGTATTTTTGATGTGGTTATCCAAGCCATTTCCGATTCTTCTAAAACGGTCTTACAAATGACCTAAAGCATTTTCAACAACTCTCCTACTTTTTGAGAGATAGTAATTGAATTTCTTTTCCACTGGCATGAGATCAGTTCTGTACGGAAATAGTTTCACTAGAGCATCAGGAAACCTGAATGAAGAATCTCTCAAAAGGACAACTGGAACACTTACTCCATAGAGATTGTTGGACCGAAGAATTCTCAAAAATTTGAGAATCGTTGCATCGACCTGGACTTCAAACGTTATATTGAGGAATCGATACCTACATATATGTAAGTAAAAAAACATCTAAACGCGAAAGAGTTAATCACTTTGTCTGGACATTATTCATAATAACTTGTCAAAGTTAGTCAAAGTAATAAATACGGTCTAGCCAACTTGTTACTCCTCCCTCTCTTAATCCCGCTACCGCGTTCCGTATGCAACAGCTTTCCGCATGGCCCGCTTCGCGGGGCTCATTATCTTAAACCTTTTTTCCGCAGGGTTAAGCTGCTTATGATAAATATGAAAATAGCAATTAATTTCCGTATGCAACAGCTTTCCGCATTTATTTTATAATTTAATTTTTTAAATAATCTTTGTGATTAGTTAAGGCAAATTGAAATATAATTTTATAATTTTAAACGCATACATACGTGTTTTATTACATTATCCAAGTCATCGAAGATATTATATATGTATAATAGATAGTTAGTGTGATTAATTTTGTGTCCATTATCACTTTAACCAAACTGAGTAGATATTATGCATAATGGCTAGCCATTATACATAATATCCGGATCTATTACTTTGGCTGTAACATATATATATTTATACGAGCTTACCTATAGTCGACAACAGCTAATAAAACTGTAGAATACCAACCTTTATAATTGTGGTAGTCAACAGCATCTTCGGCGGGAGGTTTGATTTCTTCTGGAAACAAGATAAGATCTATAAACTTAACAATGCTATCGAAAGAGGGGCTTCACACCAATTGCCCCGAAACACTGAGCAAAACCAAGCTTTTCAAATCCTTAGATGTTTTCAGATACAATTTCCGTTGAAAGTGGGTAGGCTGACAGATATTATGGCCGCAGTACCTTCCAGACTTCGTTACAAAACTCAAGCAAGATATCACCTACGGGTCTATGAAATAACTCCCACGAAATAAGTCCCACTTTTAAAAACGAAATAAGTCCCACCAAAAATTGCTATTTTGAAAGTGGGAGTTATTTCGTTTTTAAAAGTGGGACTTATTTCGTCAATTGGTGGGACTTATTTCGTTGCGCGTTTTTATTTTAAGTGGGCCTTATTTCGTTTTGAGTGGGAATAAATTCGTTTTGTAAAGTGGGAGTTATTTATTTTTTTCTTATGCAAAAAGTTATATATTGGACATTTCGTAAAAGGGACAACCATAATTGGTTGTGGGACTTAATTCATTTAAGAAATATATTATTCAAGGGGGAGTTATTTCATTTTGAGTGGGAGTTATTTCAATTCAAGTAAATTTTTAAATCATTTCATTTTGGTGGGACTTATTTCGTTTTCAAAAGTGGGACTTATTTCGTGGGAGTTATTTCATTTTTTTAAGCAATTTTTGGTGGGACTTATTTCGTTTTTAGAAGTGGGACTTATTTCGTGGGAGTTATTTCATAGACCCATCACCTACTGTAGACTTTCCAACTCCAAAGAGATTGGCAACGCTTCGATATTCCGCAGAAGGTCCCAAAGCGTACAAGGCAATAGCTATTTTTTTGTCAAGTGGTATAGCTTTTCTATACTTACAGCCGTATTTATTAGATTTTCTTAAGACGTCTCTTAGACGTTGATTAGTTAAGTTTCAATTAAAATTTAATTGAACCTTAAGAGAGGTTGATTAAATTCTTATCGATAGTCGATTCTGCGCTGATGCTAAACTAATTGATAGTTGTGTCAAAATAAAGTAGTAAAAACAGAAATCTAGTCCAATTTAAACAGCGTTTTGACAACCATTCGTTTGTAAGCAAATGTGGTGCCTTTTTGCTTATCAAAAAAAAAAAAAAAAAACACTATGTACGAGTATCACCAACCAAAAATGTGATGAGAATTTGTCTCGAATTTTCATTTAAAATTTATCTTATTATGAGTAGCAAATCGACCGTGCGACCATGCAACAATCATTCTTTGCCAAGCAAAACTGCAATTCCCTAACAATTTCTTAACTCAGGTTGTAGGCACACGACATCCATGGTGAAATGGATAAAGCGTAACTACTGCTTGGGCGTTCGACCACCATATACATCCAAAATGATTTTTCTCTGGTATCACCTCAACAGCAGAAAAATATATGCCTTGAAAAATGCTGTTCGAATTTAACCTTTCAGAACCGCACTGGTGCACTCATGAGAATGGTTGTTGTGAGAACAACGCGTTTGGCCTTGTAGCACTGTGGAGCTTTTGTGCCAGCATTTTAGGTTTCTATTTATTAATCATGAAATCTGAAAAAAACTTAGCACATTGAAAACATTTAAATCGCGAAGAAAATCTTCCATATTTTGAAAAAGTTTTTTTTTAGAAATTTTATTACCAAAACAACAGATCAAAATTGGCACCGAATTTCCCGAAACGTCAGAATGAATTTTTGATTTGGGCTTAAGAGCCTTTAAACGTCATTATTGGCATTTAAGTTAAGAGGGCTCTTAGCAAGGTTACTTAAATGTGAAATTTGACTATCGATACGGATTCGTTACTTAAGTGTGACTTAAAGGGCAGCTAAATCTAATTAATGATTAAAAGTTCTTTATAGATACGGCTGTTAGTCATTAAAACTGGTCATTTTTCTGTACTTCAAATTTGAACGCGATTATCTCGAAACAACACTTTTAAAAACTGCTGGTGTTGCTCAAAAAATTATTGACTGATTTGGCTGAAAGCCTTTCCTTAAATTAATATCGGAAGGATAAACCTAAAATTTTATATATATTGCGCTGATAAAAAACTTTTTTGGGGTTAAAAATGTTAAAAAAAAAATAGCCCAAGACCATGACTTTTTTTAAATGCTCATTTTATATTGAATTAAAACTTTTTTTTATTCTATAGGTTCCTCCATCCCGTTTACTTACTTACTTACTTAAGGAAGCGCTACCGTCCGTGTCGGACTAGGGCCTCAATCAACATGCTTCTCCAGCCAGCTCGGTCCCTACCCCTTCCTCTTCTGCGCGGTCCCTCGGGATTGGATTCGAAGACTTTTCGGGCCGGAGCGTTCGTGTCCATTCGCTCTACACGACCCAGCCATCTAAGCCGCTGGACCTTGACTCGTTTGACAAGGTCAGTGTCGCTGTACAGCCCGTACAATTCGTCGTTGAATCTTCTTCTCCATTCTCCATCTATGCAGACGGGACCAAATATCACCCGAAGAATTTTTCTCTCGAAGCATCCTAAAGCGTTCTCGTCTGCCTTTGACAAGGTCCATGCCTCTGCGCCATATATAAGAACCGGGATGATAAGTGTCTTATACAGGGACACTTTAGTTGCTCGAGAGAGGACTTTACTACTCAATTGCCTTTTTAGTCCGAAGAAACAGCGATTGGCAAGAGTTATTCTTCGTTTGATTTCAGCGCTGGTGTCGTTGTCTGAATTAATAGCGGCTCCTAAGTCGACAAAGTCCTTAACTACCTCAAAGTTATAGGTGTCTATTTTGACGTTCTGTCCAAGACGTCGGTGTTGGATGTCCTTTCTTGATGTCTGCATATACTTGGTCTTGCCCTTATTTACCACTAAACCCACCTCAATGCTCATAAGCGCGCCATTGACAACACGCTGCGTTCTTCCAATTATGTCAATATCGTCGGCATATCCGAGCAATTGAACGGATCTTTGAAAGATTGTGCCTCTTGTGTTGACGTGGGAGTTTTGCACTATTCTTTCAAGAACGATGTTGAAGAAGTCGCATGACAGTGCATCGCCTTGCCTAAAACCTTTTTTGACATCGAATGTATCGGTGAGATCTTTTCCGACCCTGATGGAGCAGCGTGCGTTCTCCATCGTCATCCTACACAATCGGACAAGTTTGGTAGGGATGCCAAAACTAGACATGGCTCTATATAACTGCTCTCTATAGATGCTGTCATATGCGGCCTTAAAATCGATGAAAATGTGGTGGGTATCGATTTCAAGCTCCTGGGTTTTTTTTCCAAGATCTGCCGTAGTGTGAAGATTTGGTCTATGGTGGACTTTCCTGGTCTAAAGCCGCACTGATAAGGACCTATCAGGTTGTTGACGAATGGCTTCAGACGCTTACACAATACGGCAGAGAGGATCTTATATGCGATGTTAAGAAGACTGATATCTCTGTAGTTGGCGCAGTTCAGAGGGTCTCCTTTCTTGAGGACCGGGGAAACAATGCTGAGGTTCCATTCATCGGGCATGCTTTCTTCCGACCATATTTTGCAAATGAGCTGGTGCATACTCCTGACCAGGCCGCCTGCCGATTTAAACAATTCGGCAGTGAGGCCTTCAGCTCCAGCAGCTTTGTTGGACTTTAGCTTGGATACTGCTGTCTTCACTTCATTCAGGTCGGGTTGGCGGAATTGTTGGTCTACGTCGCAGCAGTTCTAGTCTTTTTGTGCAGCACCGCTTTGTATGCTTCCTGTTTAGCTTCATGTGCTTGCCGGCATTCGTCGTCAAACCAGGGGTTTCGTTGTGGTGGCCGTGTTAAAACCAGCACTTCAGAGGCCGCATCTCTGATGGCTGATTGGCAGTGCTGCCACTGGTTCTCTATACTTGATGCTGGCGGCATAGGACTTCTTAAGAGGTTGTAAGAGACTCGATTGGAAAAGGACTTGGCGATCGCTTGCGATTGTAGTCGTCCAACGTCGAATTGTCTCACAGTATTTCCTTGTGTTGGCTCCGATCGGGATACCACCAAAGATATCCTCTCTTCCTAGCTTGGCATTAAAATCTCCTAGAACAATCTTAATGTCATAGCCAAGGCACTGCTCATATGTTTTGTCCAGGAGCTCGTAGAATACGTCTTTGGTGTCTTCATCCTTTTCCTCTGTGGGGGCGTGTGCACAAATGAGGCTTATGTTGACGAATTTAGCCTTGATGCGGATTGTTGCTACGCGCTCGTTCACGTAGTTGAAACTCAAGACTTTTTGCCTGTTCCAACAAAGAATCCACATTTAAACAGTCCCTGCTTCTGTTCCCGCTAGCAATCGCCGTAGAAGATATCGCAGTCTTTAAATTTGTGTCTACCTGGTCCACCCCATCGCATTTCTTAGATAGCGGTAATATCTGCTTTGTAGCAATTTAGGGCTTCCGCTAATTAATCGGCTGCACGTGATCTATTAAGGGACCTAACATTCCACGTACAGATCCGAAGTTCGTTGTCAATTTTTCGTTTGCTAGGTTCGTCATCAGTAAATCCGTCCATATTCGAGGTTTGTTGGTGCTTCGCAACTAACAATTGCTTAACGTGGCCGGGAAGTCACCCCGACAGCACGACCCCCAACCTGGAGGACCAGATCCTTTTTTAACTGCAAAGATGGGGAGCCGGATAAACCGTTCCTTATAAGCCTGAGCTCCAAATATGTTGTAGTTGTCCTATAAGTAGTTCACTAAGTAGTTCAACCTGACTGGAACTGTAGACGCCACCGTTGCGTTGATTCCATCTATGGAATTCCTCCGCTGCCGTCTGGATGAAAGAAGAGGTGCCTTAGTGGGAACACCTCTCCCCCTCTCTCAACGGTAAATGAGTGATAACTGGATCAGTTTGGGACCTCATGTCGGAGACAGCCTGTAAAAACTCATACTAAGCCGCCATTTTTGATTGAAAAATTAAAAAAAAATTGTATTTTTAAAATATTAAATTGAGTTGTGTTAAAGTTTAATAACAATCAAATTGTTTTATCACTGCTAAGAAAAAGTATGAGAAAATGACTTTAGAGGCGTTTACATGGACTGGAGAAGCGTTTACATGGCTGGAGAAGCTCCGGCGAAGCCTTGATTAAGTACTTACTTACTAAGGTAGGCACTACAGTTCGGAGTGAACCTGGGCCTCAATCAACATCCTTCTGTAACGACTTCGATTTCGGGCGAGCTCTCTCCAGTTTTGCACTCTAAGTCGAATGAGGTCTTCATCCACTAGATTGCGCCACCCAAGACGAGGTCTTCCCCTTCCGCGATTTCCCTGCAATGTGCTTTTGAAAACCCGTCGAACTGGAGCGTTTGGGTCCATCCGCTCTACATCACCCAACCATCGTAGCCTCGCGATGCGTACTCTTCTGGCTATGCCCATGTTGCGGTACAGCTCAAACAGCTCGTTGTTGTATCTTCTTCTCCACACATTTTCTTCGCATACGGTACCAAAGATTATTCGGAGAATTTTTCTTTTCTCATCCGCTTTCGATAAGGTCCATGTAAAGAAGGACTGGGATGATTAGGGCCTTATACAAGGTTACCTTGGTTTTTCTGGAGAGGGTTTTGTTTCTCAATTGCCTTCTTAACCCAAAGAAGCAACGGCTGGCAAGAGTTATTCTCCGTTTGATCTCCGCACTGATGTTGTTGTCCGTGTCTACAGCGGATCCTAGGTAGACGAAGTCCTGTACTACCTCGAAGTTATGTCTGTCTATTGTGACGTTTTGTTCAATTCGTCGATGTTCTGTGTCCTTGTTTGATGACAACATATACTTCGTTTTGCCCTCATTAACCATCAAACCCATTTTTGTCGCTTCCGTTTCAATACTCGCAAAAGCACCTATGACATCACACTTATTTTTTCCCATTACGTCAATATCGTCTGCATAGGCGAGTAATTGTACAGACTTTTGAAAGATTGTTCCTCTGGTGTTGACGTTGGAGTTTCTTACAATACTTTCAAGTATAATGTTGAAGAAATCGCATGACAGTTTGTCGCCTTGCCTAAAGTCTTTTTCGACATCAAAGGTCTCCGAGAGTTCTTTACCGACCTTGACAGAACAGCATGAATTCTCCAAAGTCATGACGTAATTGGCGCAATTGTGAGGGTCTCCCTTCTTTAAGATCGGGCATACGATACTGGAAAAATTCATCGGGCATGCTTTCTTCCGACCATATCATGCAGATCAGCTGGTGCATGCTCCTTTCCAACTGGTCTCCAGCTGCCTTGAGTTTGGCATCAAGGCCATCTGCACCTGGAGTCTTATTTGATTTAAGTTTGCATATGGCAAGCTTAACTTCTTCTAAGTCGTGAGGACGGAATTCTTGATTATCGTTCAAGCTGAATGGGGGAATCTACCTCACAGCGGAATTTGTGTCCTCGTCGCCATTAAGCAGTCTGCAGAAGCGATCTTTCCAGATCGTCAGTAGCAACTGTGACTCTACAACTATGTTTATTGCTGGTCTTTTCAGGCTTGAGTTCGGGGTTTGCCACCCTGGCAGGATCTTTTTACCTTTTGGTAAAACTTCCGAATCTCGTTCCTGTCATGGCACCTCTCAATTTCTTCAAACGAGCGCTTCTCATGCTGCTTCTTTTTCTTTTTGAGAACTCGGTGTTCCTCCCTTCTTTTCTCCTTGTAAATCTCGTTATACTGAGATCGTAAGCAGCCCTCGTTCGTTTTTGGATCAGCATTTGACGTGCTTTTTGTTTGGCTGCATTTGCCTTCCTGCAACCTGCATTCTTCATCGGACCATAGGTTTCGTTTTGGGGCCGAGTGAAACCCAGAACCTCAGAGGCAGCGGTTCTGATGGCTTCTTGGCATTGCTGCCACTGGTCTTCAATGCTTAATGCTGGCGGCATAGGATTCAAGGATAATTGAAGGGACACCATTGTATAAGGAAACTATAGTAGCACCATGGCGGGGAAAGCGCTGGTATCGCCCCCTGTCGACCCCATCAAACGTACTACCATCTCAATCGGAACAAGTTAATCGTGGAACCCAGCCAACATGCTGCCAACACGTCATATATTATTGTTTTTTGCTAGGGCAGCTTTGCCTCGTAAATGTGTTACCAATATAAAAGCGTGATGTGCTTTTTAATTCTTAATGATAAAAAGTCTGTTGTTTTGCATTTGGCGTTTCATGACATTGTTTGAAAATCATTTAAGCGCATTTAATAATTGTATGAAATACCATCCACAACCAGTAAAGCATCCAAAAAATACCATCCACATGCAACATTTTTTTGAACCGATAAAACCTTTAAGGGAGACTGTAGGTGGCGAAACCAGCGCTTTCCCCGCCATGGTGCTACTATAGTTTCCTTATACAATGAGGTAAACTCGATTGGAAAAGGCATTGGCAATCTCTTGCGATTGTAGCTTTCCGACGTCATATCTTTTCACAGCGTTAGTTCGTGCAGGTCGTGAAAAAGATATAGGCTTGAGGAGCTCGTAGAAACAGTCTTTAGAATTGTCGTCTTTCTCTTCTGTGGGGGCGCGGGCGCATTAAAGGCTAATGTTGGCGAGTCTAGCCCTGATGCGGATGGTCATTATACGCTCATTAACTAGATTTTGGCTAATCACCTTATCCCTGAGTCTTCCTCTAACGACAAATCCGCACCCAAATAAGCGTTGTTTCTGTTGTCTGTAGGAGTCGCCATAGTAGATGCCATAGTTTTTCATCTTCTTAATGCCCGGTCTACTCCATCGCACTTCTTGGATGGCGGTTATGTCTGCTTTGCAGCAGTCCAGCGAGTCCGCTAATTCTCCAGCTGCACGTAGTCCGTTAAGAGATCTTACGTTCCACGTGCAGATCCGAAGGTCATTGTCCTTTTTTCGTTTGCTTGGTTCGTCAACTTTGAAATCATTATCGTTATCGGAGGCTGCTTGTTGTTTCGGAACAAGGTCTTGTTACGTGACTGAGTAGTTAACCCTACGCACAACCCCCAACCTGGAGGGCCAGGTCCTTTTTGATCCCTTTGAACACAAAGAGCTGGAAGATCCAGTGTCAGTACCCTGCTGCAGGGGTGTGAGTGCTGCCGTTGGCTCACCAGGAGCTCATCCGCCACCATCTCTACTTCAATACCCTGTCTAAGTATTGAAAGACTCTGAAAGACCTTTAAGCCAAATATGTTGGAGTAGTTCCTTCAGGGGTTTCTGCTTTTTTTGACTGCTGTGTTGTATATCCATTAATTCACATCCGATAATTCGAACCATTTGTGCATGCCAAGACACATAATGACATAATCGTTATGAATGAACATGCACATAGTGATTCGAAGAAAGAAAACAAAAGAAGAAAAAAAGAATGATATTGTAACTCTGTTTATGACCCACTGAACGTATTGTACTATGGAATCATATTGCACTTGAATGGATTGAATCAGAGGTTCAGTCTATGCAAGTGAGAATTTGAGAACTAAAGTTCACCTGAGTTCAAGTAAGTCGTAAGCAGAGAATAGAATTGAATTAAATTGAAAAGTAGAAACAATTGGTTGAATGCAGTATATAAGGGCATACGTTTGGAAATAAATTTAAGTCTAACTTTGATCACAAATCGTTTTACTTCAAATCGGCTGGCGAGCTCAGACAATACGTAAATCGTGCACCTAACAGTGCTCGGCTACATAATCGGCTGGAGAGCTAAGTAATACTCAAACATTAGGGAATCTTACTTAACTTGGCGACCCTGCCAGCTTTCCAACATTACATGGCGATCCTGCCAACTTGTTAGGTTAGGTTTTTTTAACCAACAAGGAGCGGACCAACGAAATCCAGATGAAGACTGTATCCATACCCTGCAACGACAACTTGCGCTGCTCTTTCAATAGTGGGAGACCACAAGACAATGACTACAATCCTGAATCGAATATGGATATGCACGGAGGAGGTGCTGGTAGAAACCAAAACACCTTCAGCAGAGATTCCATTGCGTTGCACATGGCAGACACTGCGTAACAAGTTCCGTGACGTTGGAGAAGTAAAATTTGCAGTAATTCATGGATGTTGGTGTTGTCAATTTTTTTTTAAAGAGAGACGCCGACTTGACAATTGCACTAATAGATAGGCGAACAATTCAAATCAGCTTATTTAAAAAACAAGAGAAACAAACATTTGTTACCTCAATTTATGAAACAAACGTTAACATGAAGGCGACAAACAATGATGAGGCGTAATTATAATTAAATTGTACGTGTTTATTACAAATAATATTTTTTCAAGAAAATTGTTTTGCCGACGACATATACATGAATCTTATTGTAAGTAGTATGTAGGACTAATGCTCATTTCAAGAAATGCTAAACTGATTTTTAAGTAAAAAAAAAAAAAAAGAGAATAAAATTTTTTTTTCATGGAATTCATTATCATAAAGAACATATTAGAAAAATTAAAAAAAGCACCAAATAGAACATATAGTAAGAAATACATTAATGAAACTAACAGACAACTAAAATTATTGTGGACACAAATAATAGAGACAGCTGACGTAAAAGACCTACAAGAACTAAGAGTGAAATACAATAAATTAGTAGAAGAGATCAATAAATATTTGAAATTAAAGGAGAAAAATACTGAGTTAGAAAGAATAGTAGAAGAAGAAAATATTATAGACATTGACTTAGAAAAAGAAAATAAATACAATGGCGAATTTCGATTTAGTTACTGCTACAAAGGTTTTACCTGAATTTCAAGGGGAAAGAAAAGATTTAAGCAATTTCTTAGGTTTAATCGAATTCTATAGTAGCACTCTTAAAGATGAAACACAAAAAGCGATACTAATCCAGTTCATTTTGGCTACGAAACTTTCAGAAAAAGTCTAAAACAAGATACAAACTGAAATTACACCTCGAAATCTTGAAGACCTAAAGAAAGTATTAAAAAATTCCTATAAATCAAATAAAACTGCATCGCGATTACATAGTGATATTGCTAACTGCTATCAAGGAAATCAGACAGTTTTGGTCTATGCTTCACGCATTGAAGCATTACTAGCTTCCTTAAACGAATTACAAATCTCAGAACAAGGAGATGAACATAGAGAAGTTATTGTTAGACTTAATGATCAAATAGGAATGACGGCTTTTAAAAATGGTTTAACAGAACCATACAAATCATTAGTAATAGCCACAAGACCAACTAAACTGTCAGAAGCAATCCAGATTGCATTAGAAATAGAACCCAATCAATCCAGAAATGTCATGCACTACAGTAGAGGTAGATTTAACAATAGAAGTAATTTTAGTAGAAGCAACAATAATTACTCAGGTCACAGTAATACATTTCAGAATGTCAATAGAAATAATTTGAACCAACACAGGGGTCAACTCAATAATAGAGGACAGAACAGGATGCAAAGAAATAATAATAGGCAAAATGTTCAGGGAAACGGGTACGTCCCCGGACAACAAAACCCGGGGCTAGCGTTCAGAAGAAGATAATACGAATAACAATTTCAGAAGAACATACAAATTTTGTAAGATTAAAGATTAAAGGTAGACTAGAGCCAATAAATTTATTAATTGATACTGGAGCTGATATTTCCATAATAAAAAATAATGTATTAGGTAGTAATAGAGTAGAATATAATAACAACTGCCAAATAAATGGCATATCTGAGAATCCATTATTAACCTTAGGCACTTCAAAAATTGAATTATTTATAGAAGATGTGAAATTAGAACAAACATTTAATATAGTAGATAAGAATATAAATTTAAGTACAGATGGAATACTAGGTAGAGACTTTTTATTACAATATAACTGTAAGATTGATTATGAGACATGTGTACTAATAATTCCATTAGATGGGGAAGAAATGGTTTTACCAATGAATATGAATACAAGAGACATTAAAAATGATATTAAAATTCCACCAAGAACAGAGATAATTCATAAAGTCGATTTAGACGTAAAAGAAGATAGCGTAATACATGGAAAAGAAATAAAAAAGGGAGTATTTTTAGCAAATTCATTAATACCAGCAATAGGAATCAAACATGTGAAAATACTAAATACAACTGATTCAGAAGTAACGCTTAAACATATCTCATTAGGAATAGAACCAATCTCGAGTTATGAAATATTACAATTTAAAAATAGTTTAGTAGATGAAGATCGGTTTAAGAAAATAGAAAAGGAAATAAAAGTAGATAGTTTAGATGACAACGCTAAGACAGAAATACTTAAATTATGCAAGCAATTTCAAAATATATTTCACTTAGATAATGAAATACTAACAAAAAATAATTTTTATGAACAGAAAATAACAACTATAGATAAAACACCAGTATACATAAAAAATTACAGACTCCCGCATGCTAATTTGAATGAAATCAAAAACCAAGTTGAAAAGTTGATAGATGAAGATATAGTTGAACCATCTATAAGTCCTTATAATTCACCTTTATTAATAGTTCCAAAAAAGGACAAAGAAGGTAACAAAAAATGGAGATTAGTGGTTGATTTTAGGTCTTTGAACAAAAAAGTAGTTGATGATAAATTCCCACTAACTCGTTTGGAAGACGTATTAGATAAATTAGGAAAAGCGAAATATTTTTCAACTTTAGATATGACAAGTTCATTTCACCAAATTCCATTACATCCGAAATCCAGACCATTGACAGCATTTTCTACGGACACTGGTCACTTTCAATTCAAAAGATTACCTTTTGGATTAAAAATTTCAACAAATAGCTTTCAGAGAATGTTATCAATTGCACTTAGTGGACTGCAAGCATCTGCATTTCTATACGTAGATGATATAATAATTTTTGGATCAAATCTTAGAGAGCATAATAACAATCTAACAGAAGTTTTTAAAAGGTTACGTAAATATAATTTAAAACTAAACCCAAGCAAATGTAATTTTCTACGTCCAGAAGTAGTTTATCTTGGACATTTAATAACTGCAAAAGGTGTAACTACAGACCCAGATAAATACAATGTTATTAAAGAATATCCTAAACCAGATAATGTGGATGAAGTTCGAAGATTCGTAGCTTTCTGTAATTACTATAGACGTTTCATACAAAATTTTGCAGAAATTGCAAAACCACTAAACCAATTATTAAAGAAAAATCAAATTTTTAGCTGGACACAAAATTGTCAAATTGCTTTTGAAACACTTAAATTAAAACTAATGTCACCACCTATCCTATCTTACCCAAATTTTTCAAAACCATTTATACTAACAACAGATGCATCAAACTATGCACTAGGAGCGATTTTATCTCAAGGAGAAGTAGGCGATGATAAGCCCATTGCATATGCCAGTAAAGCATTAAACAAACATGAACTCAATAAGTCAGTAATAGAGAAAGAATTACTTGGTATTCATTGGGGAATTAATCATTTCAGACCTTATCTGTATGGAAGAAGATTTATTGTGTACACAGATCATAGACCATTAGTTAGTTTATTTACACATAAGAACCCTTCATCTAAGTTGACTAGAATTAGAGTAGATTTAATGGATTACGATTTTGATATAGTTTTTAAGCAAGGAAAGATGAATACGAATGCTGATGCATTATCCAGAGTAAAGATAAGTTCAGAAGAATTAAAAGAGATGATACCAAAAGTAAACATAAATGTCCTAACTAGAGCAATGAAGCTGAGAAATATAGAAAACATTAGTGAAAAAGAAAAAAATCCGGAAACTATGCCACCAGTGGAGACTGATCACCTTCACATATGGGAATGCATATCAATTTCAGACACTAGGAATATTAAGAAGTTGCAACTTGAGAATATAAAAAATTTAATGGGTACCCAAAAAGAAAGAATATATGCAGTCAAAGATAGAATACATGTTGGATACAGTGATAAATCATTATCAGATTTAAAATTGATTCTGAGGAAACTGTTGTCCTATGCAAAGCATGTGAAGTTAGAAAAGCTAGCGTTAGCAATGAATAATGAAATATTTGAAACAATATCAGTGCACAAATTTAAGAAGATATTTAATGAACTGCAGAAAAATGAAAAAGAAAATTGTCTAGACATTATATTATACAATGCACCAAACAGAGTGCATAATATGAAAGAAATGAATGAAATAATAAAAAGGTATCATGATGATAAATTAGGAGGACATATAGGTATAAGAAGATGTATAGCAAAGCTTAAGCAGAAATATGTATGGAAGAATATGAATAAGATGGTTAGATATTATATAAATAAGTGCAGAATTTGTAATGAGGTTAAAATAACAAAATATACAAAAGAACAATTCACAAAAACAGAGACACCAAATACATCATTTGAAACAATAACAATAGACACAGTAGGACCACTCAGACCATCAAATGGATACAGGTATATTCTGACAATTCAATGTGAGCTTACAAAATTCATTGAAGCATTTCCATTAGTTACAAAAGATGCCGTTTCAGTAGCAAAGACTATAGTAGAAAAGTTTATTTTAAAATATGGTTGTTTTAGGAAATTAAAAACAGATAAAGGCACAGAATTCACAAATGAACTACTAGTAAACATATGCAAATTATTAAAAATAGAAAAGGCTACATCTACGCCATTTCACCATGAAACTTTAGGCTCAATAGAAAGAAACCACAGAGTTCTGAACGACTATTTAATGACTATGAACGGAAAAGACGAATGGGAAGAGTTACTACCATACTACACTTACACATACAATACTACACCACACAGTACCACAAATTATGCACCTTTTGAATTGGTATATGGTAAATTATGTACTTTACCTTTTGAAATAATTAAAAATAAAACAGAAATTTATAACCTAGATGACTATGTAAATGAATTCAAAATAAGATTAAAATATGCATACGAAAAAGCTAAAGAAAACTTAGAATTAAATAAGACGAAAATAAGTAATAACCAACCAAATGTAAATAAAGCAAATTTTAAAGTAGGAGACTATGTATACATAAAAATAGGCAATAAGAAAAAACTAGATAAACCCTTCAAAGGTCCATATAAAATCATTGCACAAAATGGTCCAAATAGTATTATAAGCATTGAAAACAAAACAAAGGAGTACACAATAACAATTTAATAAAAGCAAGAAACATATGAATCAATGTAAACAAACTAAATTTCATTTGAAAATAATTTTCTCATTCAAAAATAATAAAATTATTTTTTTTCAAGGGTAAGGGTGTTGTATATCCATTAATTCACATCCGATAATTCGAACCATTTGTGCATGCCAAGACACATAATGACATAATCGTTATGAATGAACATGCACATAGTGATTCGAAGAAAGAAAACAAAAGAAGAAAAAAAGAATGATATTGTAACTCTGTTTATGACCCACTGAACGTATTGTACTATGGAATCATATTGCACTTGAATGGATTGAATCAGAGGTTCAGTCTATGCAAGTGAGAATTTGAGAACTAAAGTTCACCTGAGTTCAAGTAAGTCGTAAGCAGAGAATAGAATTGAATTAAATTGAAAAATAGAAACAATTGGTTGAATGCAGTATATAAGGGCATACGTTTGGAAATAAATTTAAGTCTAACTTTGATCACAAATCGTTTTACTTCAAATCGGCTGGCGAGCTCAGACAATACGTAAATCGTGCACCTAACAGTGCTCGGCTACATAATCGGCTGGAGAGCTAAGTAATACTCAAACATTAGGGAATCTTACTTAACTTGGCGACCCTGCCAGCTTTCCAACATTACAGCTGAAGTCCACCGTTGATTCTGTCATTCGAATTCATCCGCTGTGACATTTACGCGAAAGCTCTCGTAGACCACTGAGATTCGTGCAGTCAGTCATTGTTCGCAGAGCAATTATAGTGTTGATCACAATTCTTTTGTTCCGCATTCCTTTGTCAACACCAGAAATAAGAAATTAATCAGATGGCAAACCTCTACTTGGCGTAAATAATTTATGAAAGTGTGTGTGAGGTGAGTGTTATCGCCGTTTACTACATCAAATTTCACATTCAAATTTATATTTCAATTTTTTATTCAAATTCATATTTCAATCTCATATCTAAATTTCAATTTTAAATTTCAATTTAAATTGCCACCCTGTTTAGTTTTGCCAATTCGCTTTGTTGTAACGGAGCCTATAAAGAAGTGTTAGGAGCTGGGATTCCACAGGGGATGAACTTTGGAAAGGAGCAGTGGCACGCTTGCGGTTGCTCGGATCTAACTCGTCGGATGGGGGGATTCTTGCTCTTTCAATAGTACCTCCCACTCACTAAACAAAATTATCGTGCCTAGGATTTAGGAAGGAATGGAAAAGGAATAGGAAGGGAAGCTACTATATAAGGATAGGACAAAGGAAAAGGAACAAAAGGAAATGCAAAACCTAGAGACGTGAGCTCCATCCAAGGACAAAAGAAGGTGGTGTTTCGACTCAAAAAAATTCAAATTTCTACTGAAAGAACTTTTCTTCCAAAAGAAAAAAATAAAAAAAATAATAAAAAAACTTAATCCCTATCTAACCTACCTAACCCAACACTAAAATACCCTAAACTAACCTACTACCTACTTAATACTATTTACTACTAACCTACTACCTTACTACTACCTTTCAAACCGAAAACACCCTTGTCTCCTTTCACCGTCGGATGGAACTCTGCTGGAGGCTCCGACGCGCTCGTCAGATGTTGGTGACGAAGTCATGGCCAACCCACCCTTGCATCGGTCCGATGCAACCAAATGCCATCTTCTTGGCCTTGTTTGTGTAGATGGCCCCTGAAATGACCTACCAGCTGAAACCTAGTCTGTTATGTTACGTCTTTGTCCGTCATATCGTCACAAACCAAAAGAAAATGAAACTTAACCACCAACCATCACCGTTCGCATTGGACGGCCTAGTTCAGCCATCACACACCTTAAGCTTGCTTTAGCACTCCATAATATTCAATAAAAAAAAAAACCAGAAGTGTTCAAATAAATTTGTCTTTTACAATCATTTATTCTTTGATCAAAAGAGAAAAAAAAGTTCAATATTTTCAACAACGTATGCTATATAGATTGATTTCAACCTGATATATGTATACAAAAAAAAAAAAAATGGAAATTCTACCTTTCTGGTACGATACGGAATTTGGTATCTTCATATAAGCATATATATATTATATTTATTTTCCAATTGGAATGAAAGTAATTATATATATATTTTTTTTAAAAGACTTACAGTTTACTTTGGAGATATCCCTCGTTGTCCTGCCGGCAGCACTCGTGAGACACTGTATTATTATTTCGATATGTATATATATATATATATATATTAAATTTCACCAAACTTCCTTTTTTTTTCTTTGTGTGGGGTCTTTTTTTTTATATTTCTACCCTCTTAACACCTAACTAAAACAAAATTCACTATACTATTTTTTTTCTCCTTTTTCTTTTTTTTTCTTTCTTTACTTTACACTTTTTCTTTCTATTTAATATTCTCTATACTTTTATCTTTCCTCTTTTTCAAATCTTTCTTTACATTCACTTTCAATTCACTTCTTATGCTTTTAGTTCACTTTTTACTATTAATTTTCAAATTCACTTTCAGTTCTTTAATTTCGCTATTAACCTTAAATTCTTTATCTTTAAATTCACTTTTTTTTTCTTAAATCCACTTTTCTTCATCTAGTCCTTCATTTGTAAATCCTTCTTCCTTCTACTGCTCAGCCTCTTCCTATATGTATCCACATATATTTTTCTTATATGGGTCCTTTTTGGTTGCCCTTGACCTTGGGTAGGTCAAAAAAAAACCGGGCAGAGGTTGTCTCACCAACCTATTTAAATTTAAAGTTTTCTTAATATTCGTCCAAAAGTTACTTCATTTTCTCTAACCTACCTCTGCTTTTTCTCTTGTTTTCTTCTACTTCGCTTCTCGAAGTTTTTTTTTCAGTTCCTTCAACTTTCTATAGGTATCCAATAAAATTAAAATCAATAAAATATGATGTTTCAAACACTCTATCTAAATTTTCCTTACCTACTTTTTTCTTTTTATATTCTCTCTTTTATTTTTCCTTTTTCTTTTTTTCTTTTATCAGTGTCAAAACTAATATATATTTTGATTCGACTTTACTTATTTTATTTCACTTGGCTAGATTTGCCTTCACTTGATTTTAATTGGCTCGATACAAATTATCTTATCAGAAAATCTTCACACGAACTTTCCTTGCCAGCTGTTCTTTTGAAAAAGAAAGTTCTACAATTTTCTTTTCTTTGTCGAACTCTTTTGCTACTCGGGTACATAAGCACTTGGTTCGAATTCCGTTGTCAAATCAAAACACATAATTACCTCTCTATTTGGATCGGTAGACAGCTGATTAACGTTTTCTGTTATTCTTTAAAATTTACCATCTGTTTCTATGTTGCCATTTGTACTTCTCACTAACTGTCCACCCCCTTTCTTCACACACCTACATACATACATGCTTTCTCCTACCTTACTCTTTATTAAGCTATAGTCATACCCAATTTAATACTTACACTACCTATCATCTAATCAATAACACAAACATACCTTAATCTACCAAAAAAAACTTACATAACTCTCTCTCTCAAATTTCACTTACACTTAGCTTTCTTTGCAATCTTATATTGCTGAATAACATTAACTCATTACTTTGAGTTAGAGGGAGATGGGTAGTGTGCGCAACCCAGTGCGTAAACTAAGTGTCACCTCAATAATTGATAACGTACATAGGAGTTTCGCGAAATTATATTTCGTATTCTCTTTTTTTTTTTTCTTGTTTTGTTTCCTAATTTAATAACGCGACTTAATTCGTTGTTTTGTTTTGTTTTCCTATTTCTTTTTTTTTTGTTTTGTTATTATTTAGGTGTTTTTTCTTTTTATTTTCTTTTAACTTTCAGAGGTGAGTATTCTCTTCTTGTTCTTCTTTTTTTGTTTTTTTTTTTGTGAAATCTCAGGTGGGAGTTTGTTTACATGTTACATACATACATTTTGTAGGCATTAGCATTTTGTAAACAAACTCTCATTCTTGTTTCTTGATCAGTTTAATATATTTTTTTATATATTTTTTAAGGTTGATTGACGACATCAAGATTAGAACAACGAACAACAAAAAAAAAAGGAAGGAAACTTTTATATGACCTATGGTAAGTAGCATTAAATTATTGGGTTATATGATCATTCATTGGGGTATTTTTTTTTTCAGGTTTTGCTACGTAACAGGCTCGGTGGAAGTGGATGAGTGGTCGCGAGAACACTTACATCGTAAAAAAAATTCATGCGTTGCAAAACACTTTGTTTATAAATAGGGTCTCGTAACGTGTGGTAGAGCCTACTCCCTGAGTTAATTAATAAGTCTCATGCTATCTTTTATTTTAAAATTAAGTTTAGATTCTTATCTTATAATATTCTTAAACTGAAATAAACTTATGCAACTGATATATATATAATGTGTTCTGACTATTAATTTTGATATCTGTGCTAATTGTTCAATGTCTGAGTTAGGGGGTGGTAGTTAGATCGTCTTCTATTCTATATTGCACTATGGGTAATGAACGAAGTCGGACTTCACTAAATAAATTAACATATAAATACGCTGATAAATAAATAAATAAATAAATAAATAAATAAATAAATAAATATATTAATAAAATAAATAAATAAAACTATAGATATAAAAATAAATAAATAAAAATATATATAAATAAATCAATAAATAAGCAAAAAAAAATATCACAGATGAATAAGAGAGGTAAAAAAAAGGTTTATCACAGAAAAATGGGTGCTAATAATTAGCAATATCACAGTATACGTTTTATCCAGCGGTGCTGTCTGATATCACAGTAGGCTGCTATATGCTTATAGCGAAAAAAATATCACAGTAGGCTATATACTTATAACTAATAATATCACAGTAATAAAGATTATAATAAATAGGTACAAATACATAATAAATAAATAAATTAAACATTTACTAAAACTATCAGGTACTATTCGACTATAAAGACAACATCATCTGAGTGCGTCATTACCATGCGTACTTTAAGTATGTAAATCTTTGGCATGGAAAACTCCTACTTTTTCGCCTCTTAAATTACCAACTTCATACAAGGAGTTACCTATCTTTCTTAAAACTATGCTTTTTGTAAATTTAGCAGCGAGTTTAGCATTGTAATTCTCGGCAGCATTACTTTGTTTAAAATTTCGGCGATATACAATCTGTCCTGGTTGGTATACTACGTCCTTACTTCTAGTGTTATAAATTTTCATGCCTTTTTGGTGTGCTAGTTTTAGGTTTTGAAATATTTTTGCACGAATCAATTCCAATCGATCTTCTCGGTTTAGAATCTCAATATTGGATTCTTTCACCGCGTCAAGTCTTCGAAGGAGATCATATGATTTCGCATTTTGGATCATATGGTAACCAAACACAGCGTAGTATGGTTCCACCGCGATTGCTTCGTGCATCACACTGCGAAGTGTGAAAGCAACGTTGCTAACGTGGAGGTCCCATTGCTTTTGGTTTGTGCCTAGATAGGCTCTTATTTTTGCTAAAACCGATTGGTTCACTCTTTCTGAAGCATTTGCCTGCGGAGAGTAGATCGCCGTACGGGTGCGTCTTACCCCGTATCGTTTCAAAAAGCTGGTAAATAATTCTGAGACGAACTGTTTACCATTGTCTGAATGGACAAATTCAGGTACACCAAAAACATGAAAGACGTTTTCTTCTAAAAATTTAACTACCTCAGATGATGTTGCTTTCCTAATTGCTTTCAAGAACACAAACTTACTAAAATGATCAAGTACTATGAATATGTGTGTATTTCCGTTTGAACCCCGTGGGTATGGTCCTAAGAAGTCAATGTATAAGCGTTGAAATGGTCGTTCAGTGATTGTCTGTTGTCCCATCGGCGGTCGAGTCGTCTGGTTTACGGGTTTATTGCACTTGCAACTGTCGCATGAATTCACCCAGTGTTGAACATCGGTGGCCAACCCAGGCCAATAGTAAAACTGACGCAGCTTCGCTAATGTTTTGCCTATACCTCCGTGTCCAGACTCTGGTGAGTCATGTGCAGTCTTTAACAACTCCTCTCGCAGTCCTTCGGGAACCCACAGTTTCCAGGCACGGTCCTCCTGTATTGCGTCACCTGTCCGTACGTCAGTGCGTTTGTAAACGTATCCGTCTGATATGCAAATGTCAGGAAGTCGGTCTTGTTGTTGTTCCACTACTTTCTTTAGTTCGTTATACTCTTCGGATGAAAAGTGCGTGGAACTAAAGTCAATTCCAGGAGTCGAGTCGGTTTTCACGATCTCTTCCATATGGATGCGCGACAAAGTATCAGGTACTACGTTTTGGACACCTTTCCTATGTTCGATGGTGAAATCGAACGCCTGTAGCTTAAGGCTCCATCTTGCCAATCGCCCTGACAGGTCCTTCTGTGTCATCAACCACTTGAGACTGGCGTGATCGGTGATGATAGTGAAAGGTAGGCCCTCAACGTAGGCTCTGAACTTCTTCACCGACAGAATCGCATAGCATTCGAGTTCAGTCACGCTGTAGTTCATTTGAGCTGCATTAAGCTTCTGGGACATGAATGCCAGCGGCAACTCGTTCTTGTCGTCATCCATCTGGAAGATCACGCTCCCTACTCCTGTGGTCGAAGCGTCACATTGTATGTAAAAATGTTTCGTAAAGTCTGGGTTGTTCAGTATTGGTGCTTCTACAAGTCGTCTTTTCAGTGTGTCAAATGATGTCACCGCTTCATCCGACATCTCGAACTGTTTCCCTTTTTTCAGGCAGTCAGTCATTGGGGCTGCTATCGTCGCGTAGTTCGGGATGAAGCGTCTGTACCAGCCCGTCATGCCTAGAAATCTGCGGAGTTGTTTTGGGGATTTCGGGATAGGGAAATCGTCGATCGCCGACACTTTGTCTCTGTCCGTTCGAATGTGTCCGTCTCCTACTACATATCCTAAGTACTTAATCTCCTCAAAACAAAACCTACTTTTTTCCACGTTAATAGTAAGACCTGCCTGACGCAAAGCAAACGCAACTTCTTCTAGAGTCTTGATATGAGATTCGAAGTCTGGAGAGCAAATCAATAGATCGTCTAAATAAACAAACACATTCTGGCGTAAGCGACCTGGTATCACCTTGTCCATCAACTTGGACATCCTCTGAGCTGCATTGCACAGTCCAAACGGCATCACTGTGAACTGATACAGTGGTCGGCCAGGGACTGTGAATGCTGTCTTCTCTCTTGATTTACTCTCCAGAGGAATCTGCCAAAATGCGTCCTTTAAATCTATACTAGATATATATCTAGTGTCTTGTAACCTGCTAATTATTCCCTCAATGTGTGGCAGAGGATATGCAAATTTCTTAGTTCTTTCGTTTACTTTGCGCGAATCTAAACATAATCTATTTTTCCCGGGTTTCCTAACTAACACTACTGGGGAGCTCCAAGCACTGTTGCTTTCTTCAATCACACCCATTTCAAGCATCCGATCAATCTCTGCGTAAAGCAGTTTTTGAACGGCTGGTGAAATGGGGTAATGTCGCTGTTTGATGGGAATGTTTTCGTCGTCCACCTCTATAACATGTTCCTCAAGATTGGTTTTACCCAATCCGAGTACAGCGAAAGAAGGAAACAATACCTTGACGCTCTCCAGTCGCTTAGTCTGTTCTCCGGTTAGCTCTATGTTTTGTTGTTTCTCGGTGCTAGGCACTGTCGTCACATTGAGTTCGCTCACAATATTTGGAGCAACATTGAAAGAGC
This sequence comes from Melanostoma mellinum, assembly GCA_914767635.1. Taxonomy (NCBI): domain Eukaryota; kingdom Metazoa; phylum Arthropoda; class Insecta; order Diptera; family Syrphidae; genus Melanostoma; species Melanostoma mellinum. Next base: position 85,863,073 of record OU612058.1, read on the forward strand.
TCCAAAAATCTACACCCAAATAGAGAGGTTGTTGTAGGCTGGGGACCACGAATACTTCCAAGATTTTGGATCTTCCACCCCACGAGACATTCGCGTTGAAACTGCCTTCGATTCTCTGTTGATTTCCGTCAGCAGTTTTTATCGCATGTTGCATGTTCGTCATTTGTATATTTTTTCTTTTGACAAAGTCTATTGCACCTTTCCCTAAACACGTCACTGAGGCTCCACTATCCAATAGACCTAAAATGTCCTCACCTTCTAATTGCACTTTTGTAAAAGGTCTATTGTCGTCACTTATTGTCAAAATTGAAGCTTCTATCCTGCTATGCATTCGTCTTTTTATTGCACTTCTTTCCCTTAGCCTAGCTAATTTCCTATAGTTTCTACTTCTCGTCTTTGTCGTGTCCAGTTCTTCACCGAAGATTCGCTTTCGCGCTTCTTCATAGCGTCTCTTCCTTTCGTGTAAGCTCATTCTAGGGTCAATACCATTGGTCAAGTGAGTCACTGGGGTTTCAGTCTTTTCTATCTCTCTCTTTAATAGGCTTACTTTGTCAGTTTGTCGTCTGTCTTGTTGTTCTCCGGGATTGTCATTTTCGTCGGCTGTTGACTCCCGGGTACACTGCCGACCCTGGAGTTTTCCTGGCAACTTTGACATCTATAGGGTATGTTACCTTGTCCACACCCAAAACAAGTCAGAGTATGAAACGTCGAGTTACATACTCCCGTCTGTTGTCTGTTTCTAAAATTGTCATTTAGTTTATCTCTGTCATTGTTTATTGGTTTTTGTTTGTCATTATACCTGTCATGTCTTTTGTCGTTTCTATTTGGTTGGAAAGCTGCTACCTCTACCTCTTCGTCATCTGACTCGTCATACCTCCTAGTACTAACTTTTCTTTCTTGTCCCAACTCATTAACAACTCTCCTCTTCGCGTCTCTAGCCGTCAAATGTTCTTCTGCTCGTCTACATTCGTCTCTCAATTCCCTTATACTACTGATAGAGCAACCAAATATTAATGTCGCTACTCTCTCTTTTAAATTTTTCTTCACCATCGATATCAGGTCCGGTTCACTTGGTTTGACTTGCATTTGTAATGTCAAGCTCCTGATATCGGCGTAAAACTCGTCGAATGTCTCGTGAGGCTGCTGTTTCCGATCCATAATCGATCGCAGGATCTCGAAATCTCTTTTATTTGGCTTAAATTGCCTGATGAGTTCACTCTTCAAGTCGTGATAATTTAGGAGATAATCGTCCTGGTTCTCCTCCAGATATTGCCAGTACCATTGTTCTGCCGCTCCGGAAACGAGGTGGTGGAAGTTCGCAAACAGCTGATCGTCTGTCAGTCCTGTCTTCTTTCGTATCGTCTCCACTCTAAAAATAAAACTTTCAACCGACATGGTTTTTGACGTTCCATCAAACTTCACCCCCCATTGATGAACATCAACCCTCGGGTTGTTGTCCCTAGATGAGTGATGAGCGTTTGATGGACCATGTCGAGGTTGACTATTTCTCGAGTGGCTGGCCCTTTCGTTCGTAAGCGTTTGGTCTTGGTTTGATCTCCTGGTCGTCGTGTTCCTGTGTTCCGTCAACGAGAGTTCTAGTGCGTTGAATTTCTGGTCCATTGTCGTCATCGTTTTGTCCAGTAGTTTCATAACGCTACTTAAGCCTTCTGCTAAGAAGCCCATCGTCCTTGTCTGGCTTTCCTTCACAGCTAGATTCGCCACCGTCTCCATCCTTTCGTATGGTCTTGCGTTGTCAAAATTCTTGGCCTTACAGCGTCCCCTCCATTCGCGTTATTCTGGTTTTGTCTTTGTTCTTGTAGCAGTCTCGAATGTTCTTCTTGTAGTTTCCTGTTCTCTTCCAAAAGTCTGTGGCGTTCTGTCTGGCCAGGTTCGTTGTATAAGTAATCTTCATCACCACCGTGTTCTTCTTCGTCTTCACTGTGGTTCCTTTCCTGTTCGTACTGTCCTTGTTCTTGGTTCCTGTTTGTATCTGTTGGGTCTGTGTCTTCGTTTTGCAATCTATCGTTCAAATTTCGTATCATGTTTATTACGTCTTGGTCTGGTCTAGTACCGTCTATCGCGTTTCTTGCTTCCGGAACGTCAACCGCCGGCACTGGCACACCTGATCTTCCTGCGATCGGGTCCCCAACCTGATTTGCCGAACTTCTCGTGGTTGGCCCATTTCTCGGAATGGCTCCTTGCTTTCGAGCTTTGTCAGCCATCTTACCACGATTCGGAACGGAATTCAAACCAAGCACCTTATTCCCGAGAACACCGAAAAGAAATCTTTCTTCAGGTTTTCCTTTTTCCTTTCTTTCAAAGTTGAACGAAATTTTTGCACAAGCAAAAAAAAAAAACTCAAGAAAAATCAACTAAAAAAACTAGATTCAAAATTCAAAACTTAAAAAAGCTGCTAAAAAAAACCCTTTTTTTTTGTGTTGGAATTCAATCAAAAAAAAAAAAAAAAAAAACAAAAAAAAAACTAACCTATTCAAAAAAAATAAATGCTAAAAAAACTAACCCTAATAAAACTTCAAAAATCTAAAGAATTCAAAAAAAAAAATTTCAATCTTTCATAAAAAAAATTCAAAAAGTGTAAAACCTTTCCTGAACCAGGAATAAAAAAGTAAAAAAAATTCAAAGAACGGAAAGTGAATTCAAAAAAACAAAATAATAAAGTAAAAAAAAAATCAAAAAGTTCAAAAATAAAATCAAAAAATTCAAAAAAATAAAAAATTCGGAAAAAAAATAAATATTCAAAAATATAAAAAATGTAAAAAAAAATATATATATAAAAAAAAAAAAAAAAAAAACAAATCCAAAATTTCAATTCTTTTGTAGAAAAGGATTTACTAATTTTGTTGTTGTTGTTGTTGTTGTTGTTGTTGTTGTTGTTGTTGTTGTTGTTGTTGTTGTAGATATCTCAATGTTATGTTTAGGTGTGTGAGGCTGCACTGGTTTTCCTTTCCGAATGCTTACTTGCCGGTAGATTGTTTCAAAGTTTTGGTTGTCTTGTCTAAGTATTTGTCCATCTGTTTCAGCTGGTGCGCTCGGAGTCCAGTCCAGCTGGTGCTTCAGTTCATCCCCACTTCAAAACCACTACATAAACCTCGGCGTTTAGCCAGAAATATGGTTGGCTCCGAAGTGAGAATTTACTTCCACATGAATGAAGTTCTCGACGCCTAATCCTCTACCTCACGAGAAGTTGGGTAAACCCTACTCAACGGATAGCTGAGGGTCAGACGTCGTTAACCTCACTCTACTCTTGGCATCATCCTGAATCAAAAGTGAACTACCTCACTAAGTCTCAGACGTAAAGCCTTCAGACTGGATAGCAGTCACCGATTCATGACCACCAAGAGTTCCCTCTGTCCCTAGATTTGCATCGGGTTTTGGGAAAAAAATTAAATTGGAAAAAAAAATGAAAGAAAAAAAAAAATGAAAATTATCTACGATAGGCCAAGGTCGGACTATCGCTAGGTCTCGTTGGGCGCCATTGTTAGGAGCTGGGATTCCACAGGGGATGAACTTTGGTACTATCGAAAGGAGCAGTGGCACGCTTGCGGTTGCTCGGATCTAACTCGTCGGATGGGGGGGATTCTTGCTCTTTCAATAGTACCTCCCACTCACTAAACAAAATTATCGTGCCTAGGATTTAGGAAGGAATGGAAAAGGAATAGGAAGGGAAGCTACTATATAAGGATAGGACAAAGGAAAAGGAACAAAAGGAAATGCAAAACCTAGAGACGTGAGCTCCATCCAAGGACAAAAGAAGGTGGTGTTTCGACTCAAAAAAATTCAAATTTCTACTGAAAGAACTTTTCTTCCAAAAGAAAAAAATAAAAAAAATAATAAAAAAAACTTAATCCCTATCTAACCTACCTAACCCAACACTAAAATACCCTAAACTAACCTACTACCTACTTAACACTATTTACTACTAACCTACTACCTTACTACTACCTTTCAAACCGAAAACACCCTTGTCTCCTTTCACCGTCGGATGGAACTCTGCTGGAGGCTCCGACGCGCTCGTCAGATGTTGGTGACGAAGTCATGGCCAACCCACCCTTGCATCGGTCCGATGCAACCAAATGCCATCTTCTTGGCCTTGTTTGTGAAGATGGCCCCTGAAATGACCTACCAGCTGAAACCTAGTCTGTTATGTTACGTCTTTGTCCGTCATATCGTCACAAACCAAAAGAAAATGAAACTTAACCACCAACCATCACCGTTCGCATTGGACGGCCTAGTTCAGCCATCACACACCTTTAGCTTGCTTTAGCACTCCATAATATTCAATAAAAAAAAAACCAGAAGTGTTCAAATAAATTTGTCTTTTACAATCATTTATTCTTTGATCAAAAGAGAAAAAAAAGTTCAATATTTTCAACAACGTATGCTATATAGATTGATTTCAACCTGATATATGTATACCAAAAAAAAAAAATGGAAATTCTACCTTTCTGGTACGATACGGAATTTGGTATCTTCATATATGCATATATATATTATATTTATTTTCCAATTGGAATGAAAGTAATTATATATATATTTTTTTTAAAAGACTTACAGTTTACTTTGGAGATATCCCTCGTTGTCCTGCCGGCAGCACTCGTGAGACACTGTATTATTATTTCGATATGTATATATATATATATATAAATTTCACCAAACTTCCTTTTTTTTTCTTTGTGTGGGGTCTTTTTTTTTATATTTCTACCCTCTTAACACCTAACTAAAACAAAATTCACTATACTATTTTTTTCTCCTTTTTCTTTTTTTTTCTTTCTTTACTTTACACTTTTTCTTTCTATTTAATATTCTCTATACTTTTATCTTTCCTTTTTTTCAAATCTTTCTTTACATTCACTTTCAATTCACTTCTTATGCTTTTAGTTCACTTTTTACTATTAATTTTCAAATTCACTTTCAGTTCTTTAATTTCGCTATTAACCTTAAATTCTTTATCTTTAAATTCACTTTTTTTTTCTTAAATCCACTTTTCTTCATCTAGTCCTTCATTTGTAAATCCTTCTTCCTTCTACTGCTCAGCCTCTTCCTATATGTATCCACATATATTTTTCTTATATGGGTCCTTTTTGGTTGCCCTTGACCTTGGGTAGGTCAAAAAAAAACCGGGAAGAGGTTGTCTCACCAACCTATTTAAATTTAAAGTTTTCTTAATATTCGTCCAAAAGTTACTTCATTTTCTCTAACCTACCTCTGCTTTTTCTCTTGTTTTCTTCTACTTCGCTTCTCGAAGTTTTTTTTTTCAGTTCCTTCAACTTTCTATAGGTATCCAATAAAATTAAAATCAATAAAATATGATGTTTCAAACACTCTATCTAAATTTTCCTTACCTCCTTTTTTCTTTTTATATTCTCTCTTTTATTTTTCCTTTTTCTTTTTTTCTTTTATCAGTGTCAAAACTAATTTATATTTTGATTCGACTTTACTTATTTTATTTCACTTGGCTAGATTTGCCTTCACTTGATTTTAATTGGCTCGATACAAATTATCTTATCAGAAAATCTTCACACGAACTTTCCTTGCCAGCTGTTCTTTTGAAAAAGAAAGTTCTACAATTTTCTTTTCTTTGTCGAACTCTTTTGCTACTCGGGTACATAAGCACTTGGTTCGAATTCCGTTGTCAAATCAAAATACATAATTACCTCTCTATTTGGATCGGTAGACAGCTGATTAACGTTTTCTGTTATTCTTTAAAATTTACCATCTGTTTCTATGTTGCCATTTGTACTTCTCACTAACTGTCCACCCCCTTTCTTCACACACCTACATACATACATGCTTTCTCCTACCTTACTCTTTATTAAGCTATAGTCATACCCAATTTAATACTTACACTACCTATCATCTAATCAATAACACAAACATACCTTAATCTACCAAAAAAAACTTACATAACTCTCTCTCTCAAATTTCACTTACACTTAGCTTTCTTTGCAATCTTATATTGCTGAATAACATTAACTCATTACTTTGAGTTAGAGGGAGATGGGTAGTGTGCGCAACCCAGTGCGTAAACTAAGTGTCACCTCAATAATTGATAACGTACATAGGAGTTTCGCGAAATTATATTTCGTATTCTCTTTTTTTTTCTTGTTTTGTTTCCTAATTTAATAACGCGACTTAATTCGTTGTTTTGTTTTGTTTCCCTATTTCTTTTTTTTTTTTTGTTATTATTTAGGTGTTTTTTCTTTTTATTTTCTTTTAACTTTCACAGGTGAGTATTCTCTTCTTGTTCTTCTTTTTTTGTTTTTTTTTTTTGTGAAATCTCAGGTGGGAGTTTGTTTACATGTTACATACATACATTTTGTAGGCATTAGCATTTTGTAAACAAACTCTCATTCTTGTTTCTTGATCAGTTTAATATATTTTTTTATATACTTTTTAAGGTTGATTGACGACATCAAGATTAGAACAACGAACAACAAAAAAAAAGGAAGGAAACTTTTATATGACCTATGGTAAGTAGCATTAAATTATTGGGTTATATGATCATTCATTGGGGTACTTTTTTTTTTCAGGTTTTGCTACGTAACAGAAGATCTGATTGTCAATGTACATACATAGCTATCAATTAACGAGATAATTAAGTCTTTCTTCTAAGTCAGTCGATAAAAGAGAAGCATAGAAGCAACACAAATAATTTTAATAATAATTTCATTGAATCAAAATTGATTTAAAATAAAAAACCCTGTATACTTGCTAACAAAATTTGTGTCAAGTTTTTTTCTTGTTGTCAAATTTTGACTCCAACTGTGAGTATATTTTTATTTGACGTTTAAATATCTTTTTACTAGCGCAGTTCACACTGTTCAACTAGTTGGACAGTCAAATGCTGATCCGAAAACGAACGAGGGCTGCTTACGATCAGTATAACGAGATTTACAAGGAGAAAAGAAGGGAGGAACACCGAGTTCTCAAAAAGAAAAAGAAGCAACATGAGAAGCGCTCGCTTGAAGAAATTGAGAGGTGCCATGACATGAACGAGATTCGGAAGTTTTACCAAAAGGTAAAAAGATCCTGCCAGGGTGGCAAACCCCGAACTCAAGCCTGAAAAGACCAGCAATAAACATAGTTGTAGAGTCACAGTCGCTATTGACGATCTGGAAAGATCACTTCTGCAGACTGCTTAATGGCGACGAGGACACAAATTCCGCTGTGAGGTAGATTCCCGCATTCAGCTTGGACGATGATCAAGAATTCCGTCCTCACGACTTAGAAGAAGTTAAGCTTGCCATATGCAAACTTAAATCAAATAAGACTCCAGGTGCAGATGGCCTTGATGCCAAACTTAAGGCAGCTGGAGACCAGTTGGAAAGGAGCATGCAGAATACAAATTAGTATTAGTGAAATTACACATCCACTTTATATTTGGACATCAAATTGATGATTTTAAATCCAGAAATCTAAAGGTGTTTGAAAAATAAGTCTGTAGATGGATTCAGTTGTGTAAGTTATGCTTACGCTTTTTTATGTCTCTTCTTTGGTTTGATGTTAGTTGGATGGTCTTTTGTTACTAGCTTTCAGATTGTCAAATTAGTCGTCCAACTTTACTTTTCAATAAATTTTTACAAATAATTTACGTTATCGTAGCAAAAAACATGATTTACCTTACAGCCAAACGCGCAACAAGTCCTTTCTGGCATACAAAACTATTTATTTTACGTAAATTATATTTTATTTCATACTTTTCCGTTATCAAATACCTTATTTTCATGGTTTATATGAAATTTTTCACGATTTGAATAGTTTCTAGTTTACTTTATCAGAATTGTCTGTCGAAGTTCAAAATCACACAAGTTGGAAAAGCGTTCGTTCAGATCAAAGTCTTTTCAACTATGTATCTAGTGTGAACTGCTCTATGTTGAAAAATGGTCAGGTTTTTTTACTTTCACCACGAAAAAATGGCCGCAAAAGAGAAAGCTAAGGTTAAGGCTAGGCATTAGTTAGATTCTGTGAATAATTGAAAATATTGCTCCCGTAGTTTTTCCAAACTTGTAGTTACATTTTTTGATATTTTTTGTAATGAATTTATTATTATTGCTGTATTAAGATTTTTATTTATACTTTTTCTTTTCAAGCTCATTCCAAAGCTATAATTTAAAAGGTCGTATGTAAAAGCACGATTTTAATTTTGAAATGTTTGTTTAATTTTGGAATGGCTTGAATGTGAATTCTAGCAGTCAGCACATAATGTCAATTCTTTTTATTCACAAATTTAAGCTAATACTGCTTTAATTTCTGATAAATGCTACTTTTTCGTGTTATGTAACTGTTCACTGGCAATGATGATAAGAGTAATAATAATAATCATAATAGTAATTACTCATATCTTAGCTTAAGCATACCTTTTTGACACAATTCCAATCGAAAACTATTAGTTTAATTCACTTTTTCCAACAGATGGGTTGCTTGAAATAAAATATAATAAAAACTTATGATAACTGCAGTGCTAGAAAAAACTCCCCTATTCTTACTAAATCTACTATTATCAAACGAGCATTTGTTGATTTGACATATCAAACGAAAATAATATTGAAAAAGTGGAAAGCGAAAATGAAAACAAAATTTTTCACAAAAACTTTTAAAGATTATAAAACGCTTTCAAAATCAAAAAGTCAGCCAGACGTGGCCTTAGTGGTGGAAGCTGTACTCAAAGTGGTAGTAGTGAGATTCTATTCTGTGTAAAGTCAATGGTGGAAGCTGTACTCAAAGTAGTAGAGGTGAAATCAGCAGCTTGGCAGTTTCAATGTGTGTGTGAAGTTTGCCATCTAATTAATTTCTTATCTCTGGTCAACACTCGCGCTTACTAGTTTAGCAGGTCAGCTCTGGACGGAGTATCCCAGGGCCCAGTGGATACTGCGTGGAGGTATAGTAAGCACAATTGACGTGTACTATAAGTTGCAACATCTGGGCGCCCGCCGCCAAGTTGGCACTAGTTAGAGCCTACCCGAATAGTACAACGCCCATCCACCTTGATTAAGTGCTGGAGGTTAATCTATACTAACTTAAGCATCTTTGCTACAACCAGACACTTCCACCTCGGTTGTGTCCACGTTTGATTTAGGAGATGAAGCCAGAGGTTCATCTTTACTCGGAAGGATGTTATTTAGTAACCCCGTCTTCCATATCAATATCATCACACCCCAAAGGATGTTACACGAAGTACGGAACACCCTGTATATAACCAGCTCATTCAGTGATTGCAATAAAAGACGTCAAAACGCTCCGGGAAGCGTATAATATTCTATACGAATTTGGCCAACTAGATCAAAATAAATATTTTGATCGAAATAACAAAAATTATTTCAGACCGCAAAATCCTTTTAACAGAAACGAAAATTTTTTACAAAGAAATAGGTTTCAAAACAAAAATCCTTCAGGACAACAAAGAAATAGGTTTCAAAACGAAAATCCTTCAGGACAACAAAGAAATAAGTTTCAAAACGAAAATCCTTCAGGACAACAAAGAAATAGGTTCCAAAACGAAAATCCTTCAGGACAACAAAGAAATAGATTCTTAAATGGCGGTTATTCAGGGCAACAAAGGAATAGATACCAAAATAAAAATAATGTTATAGGGCAAAATTCTCAATTTCATAATAGAAATTTTTGGAATAACTTTAACAACGAACCGATGGAAGTCGACATGATCCATTCGGAAAATTTTCGTCTACGACCTCGGGTTGCAGACTACCCATAGTAAACCTTTCTATTAATGCAACTCCAGTTAGATGTCTAATCGACTCTGGAGCTGCCACAACATTGGGTGATTATAGAGTGTTCGGTCACCTAAAAACAATTAAAAAATTAAAAAAACCTATCAAAATAAACACCTTAACGGGATCTACTGTAATTAATACAGAGGCAGTTGTAATGCTACCAGAAGAGTTCCAACACCCCAATAAAACAATGTCAGTAAAAATATCTGATTTTAGGGAAAAAACCTTTTGACTGCATTATAGGAAACAATATTTTAACGCCTATGAAAGCAATTATTAACTATGAAGAGGAAAGTATTAGAATAAATAAAAACGTAATACTATTTGAATCCCAGTTTGTCGGGATAGATTCAAAATATTTGAATGAAATCAACGAGGTTGATTTTACTCCAATAAGTGATTTATATCAAATTTTTGAAAAAATAAAAAGCCAAGATCTAAATAAAGAAGAGCAAAGTGAATTAAAAAAAATCATAAAACAAAATAAAGATCTGTTTTACAAAGAGGGTGATAATTTGATCCATAACCAAGATGTACATAAGACACAACATAGACACAAAGGATGAAATTCCTGTCTATTCAAAAATATATCGTTTTCCACAGGTTCATAAAACCGAAGTGGATAAACAAATTAAAGAAATGTTACAACAAAATACAATAATAAAGCCAAGTAAAAGTCCTTATAATTCTCCCATTTGGGTTATTCCAAAAAAGACCGACGGGTCTGGGTAAAAACAGTGGAGGATCGTTATAGACTATACGAAACTTAATGAAAAGTCTATCGCAGACAAGTTTCCGATGCCTTACATCGAGGACATCTTCGATAAATTGGGAAAAGCCCAATATTTTAGTACAATTGATTTGGCAAAAGGATTTCACCAAATCCTTGTCGACGAAAAATCTAGGCACAAAACGGCTTTTAGCACGCCAAGCGAACATTTTGAATTCATTCGAATGCCGTTTGGGCTAAAAATGCTCCCGCGACGTTTCAGAGAATGATAAATTTCGTTCTTCATGAATATATAAATAAAATTTGCGTAGTATATTTAGATGACATTTTTAGCACATCGCTGCAAGAACATGTTGATTCTATCAACAAAATATTTAAAACATTAAATGATTATAATTTAAAAGTTCAAGTCAATATGTGTAAATTTTTTACAAAATATACAGACTTTTTAGGGTATATTATTACCACAGAAGGTATGAAAACAAATCCAGATAAAATTAAAGCAATAAATGATGTTCCTCTTCCAAAAACAGAAAAAGAAATAAAATCTTTTCTAGGACTAAAAGGATTTAATAGAAAATTCATCAAAGATTATTCTAAAATAGCATATCATATGACGAAATACTTGAAGAAAAATTCAAAAATTAATACTGAAGACAGAGAATATATTGGTGCATTTAATAAATTTAAAGAGTTATTATGTAGGGATCCAATACTTCAATATCCTGATTTCAAAAAATCTTTTACGTTAGTGACAGATGCAAGCAATTTTGCACAAGGAGCGGTTTTAATGCAAGGGAAAAACACAATATATTATGCTAGTAGGACTCTTAATGAGCATGAAAAAAACTACAGCACAATAGAAAAGGAGTGTCTAGCTATGGTATGGGCATGCAAACACTTCAGGCCTTATCTTTATGGACAAAAGTTTTTGAGTAAAACAGATCACAGACCATTGGTCTGGCTAAACTCATTGAAAGAACCGAACTCCAAATTAATTAGATGGAAAATAAAACTGAGTATGAATTTGACATTGAATACTTAGAAGGTAAAGAAAACAAGGTTGCAGACTTTCTAAGTAGGCTTGATGTTAATGCGCATGATGTTTCAGATATGGCAACCATACATAGTGGTAGAGAAGAACTAAACGATCACATCGGTATTACTGAAACCCCTTTAAACTCATTTAAAACTCAGATCTACATACATGACGAAGAAAGTAGTATAACAATGCCATACAGAGGAGTTAGAAGATTAGAGTTTATAATGATATTATAAAAGAATTGAAAGAATTTCTACCACAGAAAGGAAAAGTAGGAATTTATTGTAAAGATGACGAAATATTTTTAAAATTTCAAAATGAATAGATATGTTAACGCTTTTGGCGGTCAAAATTCAATGAAAATTATAAGAAGCATGAAAAAACTTATAGATATCCCAAAATATGAAGAAACAATTGAAATTATTAATAATTAACATGAAATTAATAACCATAGAGGAATACAAGAAACGTATCAAGAAATCAAACAAACTTATTATTTTCCCAAACTTAGAGAAGTTATTAGAAGATACATAAATAATTGCAAAATATGTCACATTGCAAAACATGATAGAAACCCACAAAAGATTAAGTTTGAGATAACAGAGACAGCAAAAAGACCGAATGAAATAATCCATTTAGACATTTATATAGCTTTAGACAAAGAATATTTTCTTACTATAATAGATAAATACACAAAACATCTAACCGTTTTACCAATATTAGATAGGAACCAAACAACATAGTTAGAAGCACTTAGATGTCGAATAACGAACATCGGAAAACCAAAAATGATCATTTGCGATGCAGAATTTGATAAAATAGGTTTTAGGGAATATTTAAAAAGCGAGAATATAAGGCTTCATATAATTACAACTCAAGTAAAAACTGCTAGTGCAGATATAGAGAGAGCACATGGAACTTTAAATGAACATCTTCGAATATTAGATGTGAAAAAATCCGATTTAAATATCAAAGAAAGAGTATTAATGGCAACTCAAATTTATAACAATTCTTTTCATTCAGCAACTGGTAAGAAACCATTTCAATTCTTAAACAATGAAATAAACTTAGAAGAATTAGATAAAATAGCACAAAAAATTATACAAACCCAAAATAAATCATTCGAAAAATTAAACAAAGATAGACAAGAATTTGAACCACCCCCAATAAATGAAAACTTATATATAAAGGCAGATATACCCAGAGTTCATAAAAAATTAGCACCCAAGTATAAAAATATTAGAGCAGAGAAAGAAAATAATCAATTTATTTACAGAACTAGGACTAAAAAGAAGAAAATCCACAAAAACCAGTTTAAAAGACGTTTTCAATACCAACATCAGGAAAATACAGAAAGTAACGCTGGTGTTGCTATTGAGGGTAATCAAGGCTGAGTTTAGACTAGAAGAAATAAACTCGCAAGCAGGGTATATCATAATAAAACAAGAACCCATACCTACAAGTCATAATGAAATATGACAAAATATTCCACATTATAAACTTAGAAAACTACAGAACAGTAGTTAATCAAATTGAAAACGCTATAGAAGAAAGTCATAAAAAATTTAATGATGAAGATTTGAGCATATCTCTTATTTCGGCCTTAGAGGATTCTAAGTCAAAGCTAAATACAATATTACCCATTACTAGAGGAAAAAGAGGTCTAGTAAACGTAGGTGGAACAGGATTGAAAATTTTATTTGGAGTTATGGATAACGAAGAAAGAAAAGAAATAGAAGATCATTTAAAAATTATAGAACAAAACAATCACAATCAAATATTGCAACTCAATAGACAAGTAGGAATCAACACGAACCTTCAAAGAGAATTAAAGAGACTAGCTGATAGAATAAGTAAGCATCAAAATTTAATCAACAGTTTTATTGATACTAAAGATAAAAAATTAGAAAGCTTAGCAAAGAATTTACAATCTTTACATATAAATACAGATATTATGTTACTAAACAATGAAATAGGAAAACTTCAAGACAATGTTGTCTTTGCCAAATTAGGAATATTGGGTAGAAATATACTCACAGAGGAAGAGAACCAGAGATTTAATATCACTTTGCAGAAATTAGAAAACATTAAATCAAATTTAATTAAGAGGAATAGCCAATTGATTTTTCTATTGAAAATCCCAGTATTTTCTGAAAAGGACTTTGAAAGAATAAAAATTATACCATTACCTTATCTTTATGGAAATCAAGTAGATATTAACCATTATAATTATATTATTAGTAATAAAATATTGTATGATGAAAATAACAACAATAACTATGTTCATTATCTTAAAAGAAGCTCACAATGTATCCAAAATTTATATAAAAATTCATACGAAGAATGTAAAATAATTATAAACAATGAAAGAGAAATAATTGAGCTAAATGAAGGCCTAATATTAACCAAAAATTTATATATTAGTAATTTAAGTAGCACTTGTAATACTTTAAAATATAAAATACAAAAAAACAACTTAATACATTTTAATAATTGTAAAATAAAAATTAAACTTCCTTTAATAATGAGGGAATAAACATTTATGTTATAAAGAAAAACAAATTGTTAATAATTTTACAGATACTCGGGAGAGTATCCCATTAGAGGGGAGGGGGGGGGGGGTAGTTATGACCCAGCATGCCACCCAGGCAGCACCCCAAACATTTAAGATAATGTGTTTCTTGATATACAAGATTTACTTTCTTTATTTGTAATTTTCGTTTTTATTTAATAAATTTTCTTTATGTTGTTACAATTTTTACGTTAGGTTTTTTATAATTTCATAAAAAAAAGATATATAAAAGATATATATATGTGGGGAGGCCACCAAAAAATTAGACAATAGCACGTCTTTGCTGCTCAAATGCCAAAAAAAAAGAGGGCGAACCACATGTCATTGATGACGTTTCCGGGCCAGCCGGCAGTGTTCACACCATCGCGAAGTTGGGCGCGGTTTAGTATGTATCACTCACTCCAGCACCAGAGATGTGCAAGGAGGAGTGATACATACTACTGAACCGTAGATGGCGTGAACATTACCGGCCCCCTTGGCAAAAGGTGCCAAAAGAAATTTATATGTACTTCTAATAGCTATACAATTTTAAGACATAATAATAATTAATCAATCATTTCAAGGGTTATACGATACAAAATGGTTGTAGAACAATGATCTGAATTCATTTGATTTCTTATTAAGTTCTCAGTTGTATTCTCAGTTGTGTGCTCAGTTGTGGGTGCTGTTTTAGAGGTCAAAAAACAAAGTTAAAATTGAGTTTATAGATACCACCTGGGGGAATGAAATTCCAGTTCAAGGCTTGAATCTCATATTTGGCTAAAGTTTATTCTGGAAATGATGAATGGAGCTTTTTAAACTCATTTTTTAACGCCGTGTCGGCACCAACGAAATTGGTTCCATGGTCTGAATATACAGAATGCGGAAGACCCCGCCTTGCATCAAACCGAGCAAAGACAGCTAAGAAAACTGCCGATGACAAATCACTGGCGGCTTCCAGATGTATGGCTTTCGTTGAAAAGCATACGAAGAGGCATGCATAGCCCTTTGTCAAACGACAATTTCTACCAGTGAAGCTTTTGATTGTGAAAGGTTCCGCAAAATCTATTCCGGTATGAGTAAAGGGAGGAGAGTAATTACAACGTTCATCAGGAAGAGCTGCCATCATTTGTTGACCTAACTGTTTTCTGTGTATCGCACAGGTTTAACACTTATAAATATGAGATTTTACAAGAATTTTTACTTTTGGTATCCAATAAGCTTGTCGAATCATCCGTATCATTAAGGCGTTTCCACCATGAAGTGTAAGTTCATGAATGAAATCGACTAAAAGTTGGGTAAATTTTGCTCCGTAAGGCAAGATGATAGGATGGCGTTCACTGTAAGAGAGATTTGCATTTGATAATCGTCCGTGAACTCGTGGAATTTGGTTGGAATCCAAAGTAGGATTCAAAGATAAAATCGGGCTTTTTGAACTGATATTGCGGTTTGTAGACAGAGCTTTGAATTCTTCGAAGAAAAAGGATTGCTGACACTGACCTATAGGACGTTGTTGAACGAATTGAATTTCTGGTTGAGTAATACGAAAGGAATCATACAAAATTGGTTTGAATTTCTTCGGAAGAGAACTCTGAATGCTCGGGGTAGTGACGGAAATCTCGATAAGATATCGATATCGCTAAAGGCAGTAAACGTCAAAATTGTTTGCGGAGAAAGAGAAATGAGGCGATGCTGTACGAATTGAATTTCAGGAAGAGTGATACGGCATGAATTATAAAAAATTAGTTCAAATTTCTTTGGAAACCTTTTACGAAGAAAGCGATAAACATAAGATAGGATTCTTAAGGTACGTGGTAAACACGGAATTCTGGATAAAATATCGTTAGAAGTGATTAAGGTAGCAAACGTCAGGACTGGTTTCGCCTCCAAGACTTCGCTTTTCGGTTCAATGGGAAGGCTTGCCGGCCATTGCGATTGAGGCTCACTTACCCAGGAAGGACCTTTCCACCAAAGATCACTATCTTTTAAAACCGATGGAGTGAGACCCCGAGTAGCGAGATCAGCTGGATTGTCGCCAGATCTCACGTGATTCCAGTTCCGGTTACCAACATTGTCGATAATTTCACTTGTTCGGTTTGCAATGAAAGTTTTCCAAGTCCCTGGATGTTTTCTAAGCCATGATAGGACAACAGAAGAGTCGGACCAGAGATATATATAAGATTCGACTGGTATTTGTGGGATATAGGTTTTAACAAGTCTTGAAAGAAGAAGAGCCCCACAGAGTTCTAATCGAGGTAGTGAGATAGATTTTATTGGCGCGTACGTATGCTTCCATAATTGTGCTGAACTCGTACGTAAAGACAAGCAGCATATGCTTGTTCCGAAGAGTCGCAAAACCCATGGAACTGAACATCTCCAGAAGGAGTGTATTCAGTCCACCTTGGTATTTGAATCAACTGGATTTCACGAAACATTTCTACAAAGGCTTTCCACTTGAGAAAAGTGTTGGACTTTAGGAACTCATCCCATTCAGTTTCTTCTATTCAGATTTGCTGCATAAGAATTTTTGCGGTGACTATAATCGGGGCTAACCAGCCCGCAGGATCAAAAAGCTTGGAAATTTCGGAAAAAACTTCACGTTTGGTAGGAGTCGTAGAAAATCTGAGAGGTTGAGTGGTGAAGTAGAAGAAGTCGTCTTTAGCGTTCCAACGAATCCCTAAGGTTTTCGTGGTGCTGTCAGAATCAATTTTTAAAAAGTTTTCGTTTAAAACGTGATCAGAAGGGAGATGATCTAATAGAAAAGATGAATTTGAAGTCCACTTACGAAGTGGGAAACCAGCAGAGCTGAGTGCTTCAATAACTTCGAGTTGGATACTTTTCGCCGTTTGAAGATCATGCTCACCAGAAAGAAAATCATCAACGTAAAAGTCGGATTCAATGACTTTTGCTGGAAGTGGATATTTAAGCTGAACGTCTTTTGAAAGTTGCTTGAGTGTTCTGATAGCTAAGTATGGAGCACAATTCACCCCAAAGGTTACTGTAAGAAGCTCGTAATCTACAATATTTTCTACTGGTGAAGTTCTATATAAAATTCGTTGAAATTTTGTTTGATCGGGGTGTACCAAAATCTGCCGGTACATCTTTTCGATGTCGGCGTTAAAGGCATATTTGAAAAATCTCCATTTGAGTATTAGTGATGGTAAATCACTTTGGAGAGTAGGTCCTGTATAAAGACAGTCATTGAGACTCCTACCAGTAGACGTGGAGCTAGAAGCATTGAACACTACTCTTACCTTGGTAGAGTGGCTCTCGGGCTTGAGTACTGCGTGGTGTGGCAGATAATAGGGGTGTGCATTACTGCTATTATGCTTTTTCTGAAAAGTTAATTTACGCATATGATATAGCGTTAGGTATACGTTAAGCACCTGATAATATTTATTTTGAAGATCAGGTTTATTTTGAAGATTGCGTTCTGTGCGACAAAATTGTTGAAATGCAATATTTCTCGAGTTTCCTAGATGAGACGGTTCAAAATCAGGCTTAAAGGGTAAGCTGACCACATATCTTCCATCAGGAAGTCTAAAAGTAGTGTTTTCATAAAGTTGTTCACAGTATTTATTCCGAAGCAAAATGTTTTCGTTCAGAAAGCTCTTCCCCCTCAAAACACTTTTTGATGCTTTTAGTAAGGGATTCATTCTCCTTTATATTAGTAGAAAAACTTTGGACTGTGTTAGGAATTGGTCCGGAAAGAATCCAACCGAAAACAGTTTTTTGAGCTAAAAGTGAATTCGAAATCTGTTTAACACCATTGCGTATAATGCTTGGATAAAGATCTGCTCCGATAAGCAAATTAACTTGAGAAGAATAATTGAAGTTTGGATCCGCTAAACAAATTCCTTCTAAATCATGAGAATCAATTAAAGAAAATGACGTACTAGGTAAATTATTTGTAAGTTTTTTAAGAATAAGTAAAAAAAAAATAGAATAAGTAAAAAAATAAATAAGTTTGTTGAGATTAGTTCGCTGGGATCTTCACTATTGACTATTGAAATGAGACATTTTTTACTAGATTTGGCTGTCTGAGCACCACTAACTCCTAATATCGAAATATCCGAGTCTTTAGTTGGCAAGTTTAGACGCTGTTGAGTTGCTTCCGTGATAATAGAAGACTCTGACCCGGGGTCAATTGAGGCTCTTATTCGATGAATACCATCTTGCCCGCGGATATCAACTAAAGCCGTCGCAAGTAAAACTCTTCGATGAGTATGACAAAAAAATTTTGTTGTTTTTCCTGTGGGGTTTCGGAAGATGAAATGGACTGTATTTGGGGAGTTGAATTATGATCGGAGGTATTTGTGACGTCAGCATTGCGATCCAAATTAAGGAAATGAGAATGCGAGGTACTTGATGAGTCATTGTGAGGTATAAAAGGTTGCGAATTTTTGTTTAAATAACTTGAATTGGCCTGAGAAGTGTTTGTTATGTGAAGCAAAGAAAAGTGTCGTCGATTGCATGTATTGCAGGTATATTTGCTAGCACAATGATTGAGAACATGATTTAATGACAGGCAGTTGATACACATTTTGTTTTTTCTTATAAGTTCAATTCTCTCTAGCACTGGCAATTTTAAGAATTGTGGACATTGGCGGATATAATGCTTCCCAGAGCACGCTTTGCATACAAATTCTTGTGCCTTTGTATGGAAAAGATTAACATGTTTCGGATTTTGAGAATAGGACCTAATTGGTGCATGACTATGTTGTCTTGATGCCATTCTAGATTTGTTGGATGAAGTTTGCGATGAGGTGGTATCAGAAATAGATTCCAAAACTTGAAAACGGTTGCTCAAAAACTTATCCATTTCCTCCCATTTAGGAATTTCTGTAGGATTGGAAAGTGACTGTTCCCATAAAGCGAGTGTGGTGGGGGGCAATCGATTAGCGCAAGCATAGATAAGAATTGGATCCCAGTTTTTAGTGCATACATCTTGTGCATGAAGTTCTGACCTACAATCATTTATACTTCTTTGAAGAGTCTTAATGGCAGAAGAAACTTCATCCTTAAAACTAGGAAGGCTGAATAAAATTTTTATTTGGTTATTAACCTAAATTCTCTTGTTTTCGTACTGTGTCCGAAGTGCTTCCCAAGCTAGCTCAAAATTGGCATTGGTTAAGGGAAATTTACTAACGATGTCATGAGCTTCATCACTTGTCTTCGCTCTCAATTTTCGACAGCACTCAACTTTGGGTGATCAAAGTATACGGCTTTAAACATGTCACGGAACGACGGCCATGAAACATTTGAATACCTGTGTATCACAGGGAGATAACTTTAAATAGTGCGAAAAGGACGAATTTTCCACTAATGAAGCATTAGAATTACTCGAAGATGTCAAAGGTATTTTGAACTCTTCCTTCTGTAGATTTACTTGGATTTCCAAAAACAGACCTAAGCATAAGCATAACGAAAAAAAAAACTTAAAAAAAAAAAAAAATTGACAAAAGTCGTTTTTGTAATTTTTGGTTTTCTCAAAAACTACAGGTTATTTTGACATCCGGTTTTTTTTGTTTGATCAAAAATAAATAAGAGCATTGAAAATAAGCCAGAAAAATACTACTTAATAAAGTAAAATTTGGAAAAAAAGTGGTTTTAAAAAAAAAATTCTGTTTTTTTCCAAAATTTTGACTTTTAAAATTAATATTTCAAAAACTATTTATTTGAACAACTTATTTTTAAATTTAAATTAATTTAAAAGTTTTTGGCTTTTCAAAATGCTATAGCACGACTCTGTAGGTATTACCGTTATTTTTAAATAATTTTTTTACCATTTTTAGTGGTTTTTTTCTTAAATTGCCCCTCCCGCCTAAACGGGGGAAAATGGACCCCCCCCCTCCCATACGATTTTTTACTTGTCTAGGTCCAACCTACACACCCTATCTTTTTGTCACACCTTATGCGAATCACCCTGTATATATATTTTTTTTTTTTTAAATACTGTAATGTATAAAATGGTTACGAATGAAATCAATGAAAAGAGATCAAAATTCTTACCCCAATACAATTTGTCGTTTTTTTTCTTGTTTATTATTTTTTTCCCAAAAAAGCTATGTTGGTATGTGATGGCGATGTGCTGCTGGAACTGTGAGTGCTGATCGATGGATGTTTGTATGTTGATGACGACGGTGTGGTGGCGACGATGAATGTGTGTATGTTTATGACGACGGCGACGCCGACGCACAGTGGGGCAAGATACCCCAATAATCGGAATCAATTCGGGGGACCGGCCTCCATTATTGATATCAGTTTTTTTAAGTATAAGTACCATTAAAATTAATAGGAAAACCATAGTTGTGCCCTTAAAGTATGTTTTAATGCTTCTTTAAGGGGCTATACCAGTGAAATCCATGAAAAATTAGGTGATTTTTGGGAATTTTTTCAAAGGAAAGTGCTGTATAGAATGTTTTGAAATTTTTCGGACATAATAAGGTATATTTTCAGCTATATTTTATGATTTTTTTCTTATAAGAATATTGAAAAATAACGGAGTTATCTGCTATTTTCGAAGATACCAAATTAAAAGGACCTCAAATGCTGACGTGATTCTTGCCAAACGAGTAGCTCAAATTAAAAAATTTAAAAAGCATATTAAAGTTGAAGGTATTTCCTATATAATGACATCTCATCATTTTCAAAATATCAAAAATTAACAAAATGGCACAGGGTAGAAAATTGTGAAATTTTGAGCTAATCAAAATAATTGAAAGGCATTCTACAGTAAATATATTCAAAAATACAAAGTTTGAATAAACAAAATAGAGATAAAAATTAAATTGTAGTTTTTAGTGATTAATAACTACATATAGAAAGATTTTAGCCTACGTTTATCATCTTAGAACTCACTAGTTTTGCAGCAGCTGGATGACCTTCAGCTCTTAAGTTAAGTTTTGTTGCAAATCCTAATTGAGAAGTTGACATCTTCTTTCGAATATTTTCCGTCTTGATACGTTTACTTCGATCGCTACTTTCTTCGAAAGATTTTTCGGGACGCCCTACCCTTGATGGGTTCACTGGATCAAGAAGTGCAAAGCTTATTGATGTCTGTAGCCAGGATTCGTTTTCTTTTTTAAAACGTATTTCTTTGCGACTACATTTTGACCACTTCTTTTTGAATGCATATTCAAAAACCGATAAAGAATGATGGAGTTCCTTAACATCCACGTTGTGGTTGGCTTCAAGGTGTGCCGCCCAAAAATTTGAATCTATCTTTAAGAGTTTTAAGCCCTGAATCTTTCATGAGCTCACACAACTCCATTCGAGTATAAAATACTCGTATATTGTTTGAATGTGAACCTACACGGAAAAAAATTGTGTGAATAAATATTCAGAAGTAGGGTTAGAATTTTTTTTTCTTTTTTTGAGTGAATGCATAATATTCAAAAAATATTGTGTCAAAATTTCAAGTCGATCAGAGCAAAATTGAGAACGTTTTGAATATTTTCATACCTGTTTGGCCCTAGACCGCTATTTTTACCTGGCAGCTTTAAACTGTTTTTTCCACAACTCACGTTTTCAAAGTCGGTACCCCTCTTAACTTCAAAGCTCCTGCACCTCTTTTTGAAATTTTGATCACTATATCCGTACAGGATTTACGAGGTAACGCTGGAAAGCTTTTTTCATACATTTTTTTAACAATTACAAATGCGAATTCTTCCCAAAAAAATTTTTCACTTCAAAGTGTTCCCAAAAAATGAAAAATTTAAATTAAAAAAAAAACAATCTCAGTGTTACCTGGAAATAGCAATTATCTATCTTAAAAATTTTAGGTTTTTGATTTTGGACGATCCAGTACTGAGTTATGAATGACACCGCAACTCTCCTTTTTTTCGAGACGCTTCACAATAACTGCTGCCATTGCCATAGTTTTCAATAGTTCTTTATGAAATTCTTACACAATATTTTTAAAATATTTTATTTTAAAGTAACATTGATTTTAATAAAAAGACACTAGCCGTGTCGTCACAAAAAAATCACCAATATGTACTTTTTTTTTTGCGAAATAACCCTTAAGGTAGTCTATTCAGAAAATTTCAATTAAAAAAATTGGCGCACGTTTGCGCACTTTCTTTTTTTTTCGCCCAATACACAAGATGTTAAACTATTATTAGAAACAAATATGACCGTTTAGAAACGTTTAGAAATCTACTTTTGTTCTAACTTTATATAAAATATACCTCAATTTATGAAAAAAATTATTTGAACACCATTTATATGTAAAGGAAAAGACGTAGAACATTAAAATATATTTTGAAATAAAGTACATACCTAAAACTATTGATTCCATATTGGTTTTAAATTTTATCGTTATTAATTTATCTATAATAAAAGCCACTCTGAAGCACTACTAACTCAACACTTGTCTTAAGAATAAATGAAATGTGACCTTCAATTCGACCGTATGGAGTAAACAAGCAACTTTAAAATATAACTGTTTTTGCAAATGATGCATTAGAATGTGTGCTAACGGAAAAACCAGTTTTCATTTTCATAGCTCACAATTTTGTTTTTGTATTTATTCCGACTCCATCATATGAGCCGGCCCACTGTGCGACGGTGCGGTGGCGGCGATATATGTATGTTTGTTGATGACGACGCGACGGAGCGGTGGCGGTGATGAATGTGACGATGATGATGAAAAAATGTGGTTGCTATGTAGCCCTGTTGCAGCTGAAATTGCGCCTGATTTTGTAGTAGTTGCAGTCGTAGAACTGCTGTATGTAAATACCAATCTCTCAAGTCGAAGTAGAACCGCTGTAGACTCGTCGTCTATGGGTTCAGATGACGACGCAAAATGATGGAGGATTGTGACGATGATGATGAAGATTTGATACTGACGACGACGATGGCGGCGTTGACAGTGGTTTCCTTTAGCGATCGTAGAACCGCTGTAAACTCGTCGTCTATGGTGACGATGACGACGAAAAATGGTGGATGAATGTCCAATGATTTGCAACGCAATTGTTCAATATATGGCGTCAATGGGACGACGGTGGTGGCGAAGAATGTCCAATGAATGATGCGGCTTGATGGAGACGAAATAATATTTTATATATTGTCTCGATGTGGGCAACGCAATTGTGCAATATATGGCGTCAATGGGACGACGGTGGTGGCGAAGAATGTCCAATGAATGATGCGGCTTGATGGAGACGAAATAATATTTTATATATTGTCTCGATGTGGGCAACGCAATTGTGCAATATAACATCAATGGGACGACGGTGGTGGCGAAGAATGTCCAATGATGCGGCTTGATGGACCAAATGTTTCTTGATATACAAGATTTACTTTCTTTATTTGTAATTTTCGTTTTTATCTAATAAATTTTCTTTATGTTGTTACAATTTTTACGTTTGGTTTTTTTATAATTTCATCAAAAAAAAAAATATATATATATGTGGGGAGGCCACCAAAAAATTAGACAATAGCACGTCTTTGCTGCTCAAATGCCAAAAAAAAAGAGAGCGAACCACATGTCATGGATGACGTTTCCGGGCCAGCCGGCAGTGTTCACACCATCGCGAAGTTGGGCGCGGTTGAGTATGTATAACTCACTCCAGCACCAGAGATGTGCAAGGAGGAGTTATACATACTACTGAACCGTAGATGGCGTGAACATAATGTGAGATACTTAATCTCACATTTATCTCACATAGCATGCCACCCAGGCAGCATCCTAAATTCAAACCGATCGATGTGGGATATTTGATCTCACATCACCCACATTGTATTTCGTTTGTTTTCAAGAGATAAACTGACTGCACTGTATTTTTTAATGTCATCAGTTTATCTCTCCTTAGAATTAAGATACACAAATGTAATAATTTTTAGTCTTAAGTTTGCACTCATTAAAGAAAGTAGTCTCTGAATTCGTTGTCGAGTTTTTTAAAAAGATTGAAGTGGAGTGTCGGAACGTAACTGTGCGACATTAATGAAAGACAATATGAGACTAAGCAAGCATGTGTGCTCGATGTTACAAGTGCAATAAACTGAAATGGTTTTTTTTTCAGTTTCATTTCGAAATTAATTTAAATTGCACTTTTTAATACAAGCTTTGATTCATAGCTTTGAAATGAGTTCATGAATAACGCTGTTAGATTGATTGAAAAGAAAAAGTATGAATAAAAATCTTAATACAGCAGTAATAATAGCTTCATAAAAAAAATATCAAAAAATATAACTCCCAGTTTTGAAAAACTACGGAAGCGAGTTTTTCAGCTTTTCGTGCTAACTAGTGTCCAGACCTACCTTTAGCTTCTGCTTTTGCGGTCATTTTTTTCGTGGTGAAAATAAAAAAACACTGTCAAAGTTTCAAAATAGAGTAGTTCACCCTGTACAAATAGTTGGAGATTCTTTGGTCTGAACGAACAATGTTGGATAAGTAATGCGAACCCTCAAACGACCGCCTTTCCAACTTGTGTGATTTTGAACTTCGATAGACAATTCTGATAAAGTAAACTAGAAACTATCCAGATAGCGAAAAATTTCATCTAAACCCGGAAAAAAGGTATTTGATGACGCAAAAGTATGAAATAAAATATAACTTAAATAAAATAAAAAGTTTTGCATGTATGGTATATAATATTTTTAAAGTATTGATTAGGATTTGATCGCGGAGGAATATGGGGGCCCCCCAAGATCGGAGGCCCGGGGCGGGCCACCCCTTCCGCCCCGTTAATCAGCCATTGCCTACTGGAAGCAGTTGAGGTAAAACACCAAAGTCGCATCCTCCAGCATTGCTCTTCAGTTTACAGAATCAACTACTAAGGCCCCACCACGGCGACACGATCATCGGAGGAGAAAAAACGTACATAGTAAAAAAAGAAATGTAGGAATTAATAAAAAGGTATCATGATGGTAAATTATGAGGATATATCTGTGGATTGGGATCAAAACTCTGTCAGGATCACAATTCTGCTTTTTAGAACTCTGCTTTCCAAAATTCTGACAATTATAAAGAAAAAGAAGGTTTGGAAATTGTTAAAATCACGCGCTTCTTTCTTTTTGTTTATGATTGGCAGAATATTGATAATAATTGCAAATTCTTACTTTCTAAAGAATTAAAAAGTATTAGAGAAGTAGTTCCTTGGTTTCCCCATTGTCACCCTCCTTCTCAAAAGAATTACATAATTCAGTTAGTTTGTGATAAAACAAGAGATGCATTCCCAAGAACGCAAAAAATGTAGAGGTATCGTCGGGTGAAAGTTATAGTTGGCCGTAGCCACGCAGGTGTGCAGGAGAGCTTTCGAACCATGGATAATCTCCCCAAAAAAAGAAAGAGTGTTTTAAAAGTAAGCAAATAAAAAGAATTATAAAAAAGGGATCTCTAATGCCACTCACTCACTCGATATCGTGAGCTGTAATTCGGCCCCTGTTTTTTCATCTTATTTAAAAAATTAAAAAATGCCTTGTTTTGAAAGAATTTTAATCGTAGAAATTGAAGTTAGATAAAATAATTTTTTTGTTATACAATCGATGGTAAAAAGTTATACTTGCTTGACATCTGTTTTATGAGAAAAATCACTTTAGTCATTTTTAAAATTTCCATCGTCCTGTGAATTTCCAAGAGCCACATTTCTCTGGACACAAGTTTCCCCAAGAGTTCCTGCTAATTTCTGGCAAAATTCGTTTTCATGTCACTTTCCATTAGTTTCACTCGTTGAAGAACTCATTTTATAAACCAATGGAACACCTAAAATTATTTCTCTTAAGTTTTGACAAATTGTCTTTGTGTGAGTGAAACACTTGTACCTAATAGGAAATATTCGTCCAGTAAAATTTTCTTTTTTAGACCATTAAAGGATAATTGTTTGAAAAGTTACGGAATTCGGACCCAGTCTGTCACTTCCTGAGAACTTTTAGTAATCACTCCTGAAGAGATGATACTCAGCCGTATTTATAATCCCATTCCAAAGTATGTCTAACATTGGACAGCTCTTAGAACAGTGTCCAACTCCAAATCGTATTTAAAAACACTTTCATCGCTGTCTAAGGAATGTCTTCAGACACCGAAATTGGTTGTCTAAACTGTGTCAAATCAGCTGTTTTATTGGTCTAGTTCAAGTCCTACACCACACTCTTACAGAGCCTTTTAGTTGTTGTAGTCGTATATCAAAACACAAACAATGGTTCTGCACGGATACGCCATGAACGCCACCATTTAGTTTTTCGTTCAAAGTTGACAGTTTGAGGGGCAGTGAGACAACTGTTGGAATGCATTTATAAATACGAAATTGGCTTAGGCTTGTTCAACTCTTTAGACACCGTCTAGCTGGACATTTGTCTAAGGACTAAGGAATTTTATAAATACGACTGTATATGTCCACATTCTCCCCGGCGTCGAGATCTTTGAGCTCAAACTCTATAGCATGTGGGGATTGAGCAATTGCCATCTTCCTCCGTAGTAGTAGCAAAAGTGTGGCCAGGATTACAACTCCAAAAAATGAAAAGTAACCAATCGAGTATGTACTGATGGGCATCATCATGAGAGATTTTGTTTGGTAATGTTTGCTGTGGTTTTTGATACGCTATTTTCTCTTTGAGTAGTGTTAAGTCGTCTTCTTCTCGAATGATGATTTCCTCCTTCTTCTGGTTTTTAGCTTGTATTGGCTCGATTTCAAACTTATCCACGAATACACTCAGGTTGAGTGTTGGCAGAAACGGGGCACTTAGTTCTGATATATATATATTATGAGCATTAATAGTCATGGTGGGTTGTTTGATGACACAGTTAGCTGTTAGTTTCATAAGTCCTACGCCTTGCAGTTTTGCAGTTAAAACGTCGGATCCGCATACTGCCGAGACTATTTCTTCGTGATGAAAGGCAAATACCCAGTGATTAGGATTATGAAGCTGGATCCACATCCTGTCAGCATCGGTAGATCTTAGTTTGCAATATGATGAGAGCTCCGTTTTATGATTCAACATGTAAACTTCACATTGGTTTTCCAAGGCATTTGCGTTGAAAACTGGATGTCGCTGCTTACATAGATAATTTCTCTCGCTGATATGGATGCACCCCAGATATTCAGTTTGTGATAGTGAAAAGTGTTGATCCCGGAATGGAGTTATGGCTAAGAATGCTGTTGATGGTTGTATGAAGATGAAGGGTTTGTTATGCTGAACAGGTAATGGTATAAGTTTGTACAGCTGGAACACCTGTGTATTCAATAGAGGTAATTTGACAAGAAATACAATTGCTGAGGATGTAACACGTGCCTTTCCTCTAAGAAATTCATACAGTTTGGGAAGATTGTGCTCGTCGTATCCAGGTAATGTTAGTGAACTTGGTATCGTCAACCTAATTCTCTCCAGTTGATTCAACAATTGAGTGGAAGACAGCAGTAAAGCGTTTATTCTTCCTTGATGAGTATCGGACACAGATTCCAGAATTGCTATTTGAGTTCGTTGAAAGCTGTCCATTATTTGAGTAACAAAAATTGTAATGTAGTTCAGAATTTCGGTTCTTTGCAATGGTTTTATTCAAATTCTCTATTGAATCGTCAATGTTTGTCAAATGTAGTTTGATGGTCGTGAATTGCTCGTTTATAGAAGTCAATGATTTGTTGAGGATATTTGTGGTAGATTCAATAATGGAGGTTTGATTTTTGTTCAGTTCAAGAAGATGCTTCTCGTTTATTCGGGCCATTTGAATGTTGTCGTCTATGTACCTACTGCGCGTATTCTTGGTCGAGAACTCCGAATAACTTATTTGCGACCGTGCCAACAAAGTCGAATGGTGATCTTCTTTTTCTTATTGCCATTCCGTTCCTGTACTTAAGTATTTTATTTAAGTTTTCTGATTCCTGAAGGCGCAATTCTTTTTTTTTTTTTTTGCATCTCAGAGTCTTAAGCGGTACTGAACTTAGAGCAAGTTCATTTGTACACACTTATCTACGCTCTTCATCATTAATGCAAGTGTTAGTGGTTAGTAAATAACGCAAACACAAGCACAAAGTGAACGTATACGGAAAACAATTAAAGACATTACAATTTTTAACAAAAAAACAAATAAAAGTACATTATTAAATAGAACTAAATAAACTAGAGAAACATTATTAATCAAAAACTATAAATAAGAACAGAAATTTAATAACAATAACAAAATATCAAATATAAGTCATGCAGGTGGCACACTGGTTCTTAGTTTTAATTTTAAAGTATTTTTACTTAGGTTGAAATCGGAAACAAAAGGATAGGAGTTAGATAACCTACTCATGCGAGCTAATGGCTCATGCATGCCATAGTTAGTTCTGTGGTGGGAGCAATGTAATAACTCTAAATTACGTAGTTGGTGAGATCCTCCACGATAGTTGAAACTAATGTGGGAGAGCAAGTCTGGGGTATCAGTTGAACCGGTTATTAATTGATGAAAAAATAATAAATCATTGTTGATTCGTCTCTGTGAGAGGGTTTGAAGATTTAAAAGGCGAATACGATTTTCATAAGGGGGGAGATTGAAAGGATCTTCCCAAGGGAGACCTTTGAGAGCGAAACGTATGAATCTGTGCTGTATTGCTTCGATTCGAGATTTATGAATATCATAAAATGGTGACCACACCTGAGACGCATATTCTAGATGCGGACGAACATAACACTTATATAAAGAGAGGGTGACATAGGGGTCATTAAATTCTTTTTTTTTTTTTTTTTTTTTTTTTTTATAATTTACGCGCACTTCAAGGGGTTGTGACTACCCTTATAATGTTATAGAACACAGTGCGGGTGTTAGGAAATTAGGAAAGGATAAGAAAGGAGATGCCGATGCACATCACTCTTGAACTTCTGTACATTATATTGCGTGGGGAAAATTGAGCTGGGTAAAGCATTCCACATTCGGGTTGAGCGGCTAAAATATGAATCTCTATACTTAACTGTACGCCCGAAGTTGGGCTCAAGGGAGAACTGATGAGCATTCCTTGCGAGGCGGGTATTGCGGTTAAATTGTTTCAGGGGAGGAATGCAACTGGCTATTTCACTAGAGCACTGTTTGTAAAAGTAGCGATAAAAAAGAGTGAGGCAAGTTACATTTCGACGATGTTCAAGAGAATCAATCGATTCTACAATTGAACTATCACCTATCAATTTCAACGCTCTGTTTTGTATCCTATCAAGTAGGCGCAAAGATGTTTGAGAAGCACCTGACCAGATATGAGAATTATACTCTAGTTTAGGGCGGATGTAGGCCTTATAAATTGTAGCCAGATCAGAGGGGGTGAAAAATTTCCTGCATCGTTTAAGGAAACCTAAGCACTTTGCAGCATTTTTGGCGACTTCGAATATGTGGTCATTCCAACGAAGGTCGTCGTTCACACACATACCAAGTACTGACAGCTTTTCGGTTTCTTTGATGCAGGTACCATTCATGGATAATGGTAATGAGGGGATGTTAAGCTTTAACGACAAATGACAACATTGAGTTTTCGAAGCATTGAATTCAACTCGGTTTTTTTTACCCCATGTAACAATGCTGTCAAGGTCAGAATTCAATGAGCTTAACATACGCAACCGTTCCATCTCCACGTCCGAAGAGCAGGGACGTGAATTTGGGAACGAATATGAAAAGCTGAGGGTTGAGTCGTCAGCAAAACAGTTGAGAGGATTAGAAGTTTCAGACAGGAGATCATTTATGAAAATGAGGAAGAGAGTCGGAGACAAAACGGAGCCCTGGGGCACACCAGCATTTATGAAGTGGGTATCAGACTTAAAACCATCCAATACAACTTGTATTGAACGGTCGGAAAGGTAATTTCTAATCCAACGAAGAAGAGACTCATCGATACCAAAAGCACGCATTTTCGATAAAAGAGCTTGATGCCAAACTCTATCAAATGCTTTAGAAATATCAAGCGCAATAATCTTACTTTCTCCAAAACAATGTAAAGATTGGTTCCACTTTTCGGTGAGATAGGCCATCAAATCACCAGTGGACCGTTTGCTACGAAAGCCGTACTGACGGTCATTAAGAAGCTTTCGTTCTTCAAGATATTTCATAAGTTGACGGTTTATCAACGTTTCCATGACCTTGGAAAGAAGGGACGTTAGTGCAATTGGACGGTAATTGGAAGGGGAGGAAGATTCGCCTTTTTTTGGGACCGGCTGGACAAATGCAGTTTTCCATCTGCTCGGAAAAATCCCAGCAGAATAGGAAAGATGGAAAAGTTTACGCAGTGGTTTTGCCAGCGTAGAAGAACACCTCTTCAGAATAACGGCGGGGATACCATCTGGACCAGCGGATTTATGTATGTTGAGATCTTTGAGGACTCTTGCTACCGAACGAGTACGGAAAAATATCTGCTTCATTTCACAGTTCTTACTCTCAAGCTCAGGTGGAGCTAGAGTGCTGTATGGTAGTGTCGAGTTGGCAGCGAACTGAGCTGCTAGCAGATTTGCTTTGTCGATGGAATTGACGTAAGCAGAGTCATTGAAGACGAGCGTAGGAACCGATGATTTGGTCGAGTTCTTAATATTCTTAACAAAAGACCAGAAGTTTTTACTTCCTTTTGGACACAATAGTATTTTTTGCCTTACCTTTTGGTCATATAAAAACTTGGTCTTCTGTATATGAGTATTGCACATATTCCTGGCGCGCTTAAACTTATTTCTGTTTTCAACGGTACGGTCATTTTTGAAAATCCGAAAACATTTTTCTCTTTCCCTAATCATCTCTTTACAGCTCGAATCGAACCACGAATTTTCTTTGGGGATGATGCTCTTTGATCTATGCGGAACAAAGTTAGTCATGCCGTTGAGAATTACGTTAGATATCATATCAGCTGATGCATCCACATTACCGTCGAGAAAGCACAAAGACCAGTTGAAATTTCGAAAGAAATTATTCAGGCCGTCCCAATTGGCTTTCTCATATTGCCATACAGTTCTTTTTGGGACTTTTTCTCTTTTTACTGTGACGGAAACCGGAAAACCTACCGATATGACACAATGGTCCGACGTGCCTAGAGGTGATGACACTTTGACCCTATATTTTTCAGGATGAGAAGTGAGAAACAAATCTAACGTGTTGGCCGAATGGCCAGAAATATCCGGAACCCGAGTGGGCTCATCAACAAGCTGAGTTAAAAGATTTAATTCAGCAAAGATCTCAACACACCTACCTTCGGGTGTTGTCTGGCCAGAATGACGAAGCCACCCAGAATTGTGTACATTGAAATCGCCCGCAATTGCGATTTCAGTGAGAGGGTAGTGGGAAACAATTCTTGAAATGGAATCAGATAGCGCATCAAACTCGTTACAGGTTGAATTACTATCTAAATTGGGGCTTCTATAAATGAAACAATAATGAATGATGTGCTTATGGACGCTGAATTTTAACCACATGAAGTTGAAGTTCTTAGTTGAACAGAGGCCGTATTGTGGTAGAACTTGATAGGCAACATCATTACGAACATACACGGCGAGGCCATAAGAGGAGAAGAATAAAGGCACTAAGCAATAGCCAGGAAGGGAAAACTCTGTAGGATCAGAATTCTCACCTACCTGTGTTTCACTTAATGCCAAAACAGCTGGCCTGCATTTAGCAGTGTGGGCGTACACTGCAAAGAAATTGGATCTTAGCCCCCGAATGTTGCTAAAATCAACGCAAAAATTACCACGCATTACAAAACACAGAAGTACAAGAACAAAATCGCAACAAAGACGCCACTAAGTAAAAACATCAAGTGAAGTTCACAGACTAGAGACAGAAATGAAAAAAACAAACAGCTGCTGGTGTTATGCCCTAGCAACCATTCGTAACATTTCATATCTCTAACGGAGAACAACACATGATGTGCAACTATTCACCTTACGCTTCTAATGGGCTCCAAAATTGCACACAATTGTGCACAGCTTCGGAGATCATTGAAACGGGAAAAAAAAAAGGGAGGAGGTGGTAGACGGGAAAATAGATAACACTCCGCACAATATTGATTTTAATTTTGGGTGCGCGCACTGCACTGATTTTTTTTTTTCGCATGCACTGCACTGAAGACAATTAAATGAACTTTTTGTTAATTGCGCGACGCGCTTAACTGATTGGGTTTGATAATTAGGTATTAGGTACTATTGTTTTAATTTTTTAATTCTTTCTTTTTTATGAATTTTCTGTTTAATATATGGGTGGAGAGCTTTGATTTTTTTTTTTATCTTTATTTAATAACAGACTAAGTCTTGGAGGGCCGGGAAGCAGACTTATTAAACTATTTTGCACTCGCGTGTGGTCTGGTCGAGTTGCAGATCGGCACTTTTGCCCATCGCTTAATAAAGCCAAGCATTGAATTTGATTTGTTAATAATGAGGTTGATGTGTTCATTAAACTCGAGGTTGGTACTAGAACACCGAGGTCACGGAATCTAAAAACTTGAGATAGGGATTGTTGCGATATTGAATATTCCCCAATACTTGGCGATCTTTTGCGGGAGAAGGTCATACTTTGGCACTTGGAAGCGTTCAAACTAAGTCCGTTTTTAGAACACCATAGAGCAAAACAGTCGATATCTTTTTGTAAGAAGTCTCGATCTGAAGCATTTTTGATGGTTTTAAAAATCTTCATATCATCAGCAAAGATTAAAATGTCGCTGTAGGAGATGCAAGAAATTACATCATTAATTGCAACAATGAAAAGTAAGGGACCAAGATGACTTCCTTGTGGCACACCAGACAAAGCAATAAAAGGTTTTGATAAAACATTTCGAAATTTGACTTCATAAGACCTATTTTTTAGGTAGGAGCTTATCCAAACAATAAAAACATTCTTTGCAAAGAAGGATAAGCTTTCGCAGACTACTTGTTCAAATAGCTTGGGTATACATGAGAGCTTTGAAATTGGCCTGTAGTTTTTTATATCGATATTTCCACCCTTCTTGAAAACTGGTGTTATAAAAGATTTTTTCCAAATAGTGGGAAATATTCCAGCTTTTAAAGAAAGCTTAAAAAGATATTCGAGTGGAAATGATAAACATGAAGAACATTTTTTCAAAACAATTGGCGGAATCGTGTCCGGACCAGAAGAAACGTCATCATTAAGAGAAGAAAGGTAGTAAGTAATTCTGTCTCTGTGAATAGGGATACTATTAAAATTTACTTGCGAGCAGTGAGTTAAATACTGAAACAAATTTTCATCAATTTCTAAATTCGTACTACAAAAAGAACCACAAAAATTATTTGCAAATGCATTGCAAATCTCAGGAGTATTTTTTAAAGAAGTGCTATTATAAACAAAGTTCAGTGGATAGCCGTCTGATTTTTTTTTAGAGTTTACAAAAGTCCAAAAACTTTTTGGGTCATTTTTCAGAGAACGCCCCATTTGATTGACATAGTTAGAGTATATATTTTCAGAAAGAGTTTTGAAATCTTCAAAAAAACTTATGAATAGTTGGTGGTCAGTTGGAGCGAGGGTAGTTAAATAGATCTTCCAAGCTTTGTTTCTTTTGTTCCTTAAAGTCTTTAATTCCTTGGTAAACCACGGTTGACTGAAACTACTATTTCTAAGCAAGGGGAATTGTTTTTTTCATGCTATTTTCTAAAATTGAGTAGAAGCAAGCGACTGCTTCGTCAATATTTCCAATAGTTGATATATTTTCAATACCAGCCATGCATAATTCATTCGATAGCAAATCGAAATTCGCTTTTCGAAAGTCAAAAGTATACACAGTCATTTAAATTGTTAATATCTTGAGAGACGTTGCTTAGTTCTATAAAAATATCTAAAGGGGGATGGAGATCATCAATTCTAGTAATGCCCGAATTTGATTGAAGAACTACCGTGCTAATAGCTTCGGATGAGAAAACTAAATCTAACATACGATTTTGAAAATTTCTAATACAGCTTACTTGCTGTAAGTCAGTAGATATAATATTATCTAAACTAGAAAGCTCACGCTGTGGTGAAGTTAGAGAAGGTTTTTGGAAAGATCCATCGTCAGAGGGTAACCATTAAACGTATGGTAGATTAAAGTCACCAATTAAAAGAATTTGGCTTTCTAAGTCTGACAATTCAAAAACATGATCCAAAATAAGGGCCAGTTCAGAATAAGCTAAGGCTTAACTTTTTGGGACAATATATACGTTTACAATAAAAATATTTTTTAACAGTGTACAGACTTTCACACAAACAACATCAATAGACAGTTCAAACGGAAAGAGTATACGGGACGACATATATGTATTCCTGACCGAAATCAAAACACCACCCCCGACATTATCTGGTCTGTCTACGTGCCGATCTTTACGGTAGACCGAGAATTCAGGGCTCAAGATCTCGGTGTTCAAGTGACTTGAATTTAGCCAAGTTTCAGTCAAAGCAAATACGTCATGTTTAAAAACGTGGGAATTGACATACAAATCAGCAGTTTTACTGCGAAGACCTCTTACGTTTTGGTAAAAGAGGGAGAATCTAATTAGTTTTTTGGAGCAGTATTAATAAGCAATTTGTTTTTAACTCTCCTGTTGATGGAAAATTCTTTAACAAGAGCACCACCAGGCCAAGAGTTACTGTCACAGATCTATTTTCAAGATCAACAACTTCAACTACTGGTTCCAACGGGACAGAAGGAATATTGATTTTGGCCGAGTTGCTTCTCAAAGTCTTGCGCTTTGAAGGAGGGCTCAAATTTTTGCTAGTCGCTACGCCTTCACGATTTTTTTTAGACTCTGTACTTGGAATCAAGGAAGAGCTTTTAGTTGCTGACATAGTAGACTGAACATTGAGATCATTTAAATCGAGAGCTTTCTGGGGAATTGAAATCTCTAAGTCATCTGTAGATGTAGATATTTCAACAGAGCTACAGGGAGAAGAAAATGATTCTAAGTTCAAAACTGATTTATTGAAAGCTTTGTGCAGCTGATCGAAACCTTTCGACAACTTTTCAATTTCTAGTTTGAACGTAGACATCTTTATCGCTAATTGGGAAGTAGATATCTTTTTGCAATTCTCGCAATACCAACAAGCACTTTTAAAAGCTTTTATTTTATCTAAAAGTGCATTGTTGGCCCCAATACATTTAGCATGAAATGCATTACCACATGGACCATAGCATGTGAAAAGAGGTGAGTTGGAACTATTCACACATTTACCTGCCGCACAAGCCATGGCTAATCAAAAAAAATTTAAATTAAAAATAAAAAAAAAAAATAAAAAAAAGTTAGGGATTGACTGGGAATCGAACCGGAAAAGCTTGGCTTACTTAGTATTTATTCTAAAAGAAAAGCGCGCTTTTACCAACTGCACATTGATTGATTGACAGCTGTCAAGAGATTAAGTTGTGCCTCTCTGCTGCTCTTTTAAAATCTAATTTTTTGATAGTTAAATAGTTAAAAAAATAAAAGCAAGTGCGTGAATTTTCGACTGTTTTCATCCACTGTACAGCACATAACTCAAAAACTTTTTGAAAAAAGGTATGGTAAACTCCTACTAAAACAGAAAACCCACTCCACATACAAAAAAAAAAAAAATCACTAACCACTGTACATGAGGTCCACGCGTAAATTATCGGAAACCTCACCGGAAGCTGATAAAGTTATTAAAAGAAACACAAATATTGTAATATCATCTACAATGGCAGTTGGAAACATGAGCATCGAAGATTTAAAAACACTTCTGAATAGTTGCATAGAATCTAAAATTATGGAAGTTGCTACTAAACAAGATGTCCTAACTGTCTCAGCCGAAATTCAACTTCTTCGCTCTCAAAATTCGCATTTGGTTAACCGTTTATCTGAAACGGAGAATTACTGCCAAATCCTCGAAAGGCAACTTGACATACTCGTACGCAAATCCAATGAAAATACAGTTGTTGTACGTTTCCCAGCCGCTGGTAAAACCAATATGGTTGAATTTGCTAAACAAACATGTAAAGGTCTTATCCAGCTACAAGAAAACGCAGTTTTGCCAGTAAAAAATGCAAAGGAATACACCAACCAACACACACAAAAATCGACTGTTGTCTTAAATTTTCACCATGGTGATACCGCGAACAAGATAATAGACGCCACCGCACAACTGAAAGGCTCTGGAATTGTAGTTCACCGCGAGCAATCCCTTGTTAACCGATAAAAAAGGAAGAAACTATACGAAATCAAAATGATCCTGCACAAACTTTCACCAACCGCAAAAATAATAATTAAAGGCGTAAAATTGGAAATAAATGGTAAAATGTTCGATTTCAACTTCGTCAAAGGGTTAATAATCAAAACAATAGAACAAGTGACAACTGTCAAAAACTTGTTTGGAGAAGCCGGCCAACAACACTTTGACACCTCTCAGCTGATGGAAGCGCCATCTCCACGTCAACACTCAAGCGGTAGTCAACGAAGTAGAAATCACCAACTGTAGGGAAGTGTTGCCGTCTGCCAAAACAATAACTTATCAGATTTAAATATCATATCATACAATTGCTCTGGTTTAAAAAACAAACTTTTAACTCCAGAATTTTTTAAATTTATTTCTAATTTTGACATTATAATTCTAATTGAAACTTTTCTTGAAGAGGGTAAGGAAACCCATTTTTTAAACTATTTAAAGATTATTCCATTAAATGTATTCCTGCTATTAGAAGTAGTATTTTTGGTAGGGCGAGTGGAGGAGTCTTATGTGCGATCAAGTGGAATAAGAAACATTTTGTCAATTTTAAAATTTTGTATAGTAAATTAGTAATTGAAATACTCTACAGGCATGATCAGTACTATATTGTACCTTTATATTTGAATTGTACTCATTGGAACCAAGACTTTTCAGAACTACTAGAATTCTTAAATGTAATTAATTTTTCAAATATATTGTTAATAGGTGATTTTAATTCTAGAATAGGAATGTTTCAAAATCCAAATGAGCTAGTTGCAAGTTACCCGGAGGTTTTTCGATCAGTGAGAGGGTCTTTAGATGAAACAGTAAATAGTTGTGGAAGGCGTCTTTTGGGTATGTTTGAAGATTATGGATTTGTTGTTTTAAATGGTTTAACTAAAAGCGACATAAACGGTGAATATACTTTCATAACCGAACGAGGTTGTTCTGTAATCGATTATTGTGTGCCAAGAGGTGCGTGGCTGGGCGTTCTTGTGGACTTTCAGGTGCTAACAGAGACCTATTCTTCTCATATGCCACTTAAAGTACTACTTAATTTTTCGGAATCATCTCCATCGACTCCCGGTCTAAAAATACACAAAATTAAATGGAATAATAGTAGATGTCAGTTATATCAACGCAATCTTTTTCATGAAACCACATTGTGCCCCTCTCTTCAAGATTTTTCGAGTGAACAAAAAATAGAATCCCTGCTGGACATAATCAAAAAATCTGCTCCAATGAATAATCCCAATAATGAACATTTCAAAGAAGAATGGTATGACTGGGAATGCATAAGACATAGAAAACAATCCTTTTCTCTATTGAATCTGTTTCGAAAAACAAATAGTCCTCATTTTAAGAATCTTTACATTTTAAGTAATAAAAAATATAGATTAATATGCGAGACAAAGAAATCCAATTACTTTAAAAGAATAGCTAACGAGCTAACTAACTGCAATGACTCTAAAATCTTTTGGCACAAAGTTCGTAAGCTAGGCCACTGCAAGTCGGCGAATGCTCAAGCAGTTGAAGTAGAGGCGTTTACTTCATATTTTGGGGGGCTCTTGGGCTCAGGAGCAACACCACTTCTATTTCAATACGCACTGCCGAATGTTGTTGATGATGTTCTCGACTCACCGATCGAGCTGAACGAGCTAGTCAGTGCACTTAAAAGTATGAAAAACAACAAGGCTTGCGGTCTTGATGGGATACCAGTGGAGTTTTTTAAAAACAGCACTGCAAACTTCCATGAGTTACTCATTATATTTTTTAATAATGTGTTCTTGCTTGAGGACGTTCCAACTCTTTTTTTAAAATCTCTCATTTTTCCAATTTTTAAAAAAGGGGATGTATGTCTAGTTGAAAATTACAGGGGTATCTCCATTTTATGTAGTCTGAGAAAAATCTTTGCTCAAATATTATACAATCGTTTATCTAGTTGGGTAGAACTTAACAATCGTCTCAGTATCTTTCAGGGAGGCTTTCGGGCTGGACTGTCAACGTTTGATCAAATCTTTGCGCTGGAGACCATAGCTAGAAAATTTATTTCAAGAAAAAAGAAGCTATATGTATTCTTTGTAGATTTTAAAGCTGCTTTCGATACTGTCAACAGAAACTCGCTTATATATAAGTTGAGTTCAAAATTTCTGAACGTCTACAAAAGGTTGATTTTGGACACTTCAGCTTCTGTTTGGAACGGCAGCAGAATGTCAAACTTTCTCGCTACCGAAACCGGAGTACCACAAGGCTGCGTTCTCAGTCCTATTCTATTTGCCCTTTTCATTGATGATGTATCGAATAACTTGCCTGGTGGTGTTTCTGTAGGCGATGTACACGTAAAAACCCTCCTCTATGCAGATGACCTAACGATCTTAGCAGATAACCCCCTTACACTTCAGCTCCAAATTAATAGGCTTAAGAGTTACTGCGACACCTGGGATTTGAACATTAACACCTCGAAATCAAAAATTATGATCTTCCAGCACTCCGCAGGTAGACGACTTCCGAGAGAAAACTGGCAACTGGCAGGACAACCAATAGAAGTCGTTACCGAATTCAAATATTTAGGTTACTTGCTATCTTACAATCTTAATTTGAGATTGCACGTAAAAGAAAAAGTCAGTAAAGCGAAAACAGCGATTAATCTAATGTGGTCAAAATTTTTATGGCAACAAAAATGTTGACAATGAATCCAAATTTAAGGTATTTAACGCTACTATCAACTCCTGTCTCTGCTATGCAAATCAAGTATTTGGCTATAAAGAAGTTGAAGAATTTGAACGTTTGCAGGGCTTTTTCTTTAAACGCATATTCAAACTTCCTACCACGACCCCCACTTATTGTATTTATGTAGAGGCTGGAATCCCTCAAATTTACTGTAGAAACCTCAAAGCAAATGCGGACTTCATTATTAAAATAATGAGACGCAGAAGCTCAAATTTACAGAATAAGCTTCTTAAACATGCCTTAAGATACAATTTTTCACCTTTCAAAGAATGGTTAGATCTAGCTGCGGAACTAGGTATGGTCCTTAACTTAACTATTGAAAACGTAAACGACTGGCAAGATAAATTCTACGATTGCATCGCACAGGTAGATCAACGCTTTTATGAAAGTTGTCTAAGCCGGGCGCGTTTGTCGGGATCTAGAAGTCTATATAGAACGTTAAATCACTCTCTTGGCGCAAATAACTATTTCTGTAAGAATTTGACAACATATGAAATCAGCACAATTTTTAAAATGAGAACGGAGACACTTTACCTCAATTTTATGCCTCACAGACCGGATCTAACAGTGATATGCAGTCTCTGTAACCTCAATGTACCGGAAGACATTTTCCACTTCCTTGCAAAATGCCCAATTTTAATTGAATTTAGGAGGTTATTTTTCTCCAAGAGCTTTCTCACATTGCAAGAGACTTCTGAACTTTTAAATGGCTCATATGGTTGGAAAACTCTATCTCAATACTGTATTCATGCCTATAAGTATCGCAACAGTTTTATTGAATTCTTTTAGCTCTCAAACTTTATCTTTAATCTTGAAACAAATTATCTTATATTTAAATATGTACATATATTATTATAATTATTTTTTTCTTTATATATTCTGTATAATCAATCAATCGGCAGACGGCTAATCAATGCCATGCTCTTTTCTCTTGTTGAACTATTATTGTTAATTGTACTTAAGTTGATAAATAAAAGAAGAACTAACTAACTAACTAACTAACTAACCAACTGCACCAAGCAGACGATAATTTAGAGGTTACAAAGTTAAGTAAATGAACAACAAAGTTAAGGTTTTCTAAGGAGATTATGGTGTGAGGAAAAAGGATAGATTAGGAGTTTTAAAGTAGTTAAAGAGAGAGACTAATATCTATAAATAACACTCAAATTACACTCAATTAACGTGAACGGAAATTTTTTTTTTTTTCTTACCAATCACTATCACTATACAATTCAGCAATTAAGGTAAACAGATAATCAAAATTAATTGGAAACAAGCTGATTTACAAATCCAAATAACACATTAGACTGTAACTCGAACTAAAAAACACTTAATCAAAAAGCACTTTCTAATTACAACAAGTAAATTGCACTACAAAAATGAAATTAATTAAGACACGGTTTAAGCACAACCAAACACACAAGAACCAGTGATACCACTGATTCTAGATGGTCAATGATGGGTTTGCAAAGATTGTTTGGATTTAAGATCAATTGTGCCTCACATCTAGCTCTTAGTTGATTGATGCTCTTTTGGATTCCTTGGAACTCTTGCCAATAATTGGTCATATTGAAATAGATGAAGAGATTCCATTCGTCTGTTATAAGCTTCGCTTGCCCAATGTCTTCGAAGTATAATCCAGGGCTGGTCTCGAAATTTTGAATATCGATTGCGTTTGTTTTAGTATTCTGCCCGAATGCCGTGCCTATTAGCAATAGGCAAACCAATAGTGTGTTCATTGGACTCAGTTTGATTTTCTTCTTTGGTACTGGATCGTCGTTAGACTTCCGGAATGATTGCGGCAAGTTTGATGAACCATCTGAGGAATCATCTTGAGTTGGAACTGGAAGTGGAGCCAATCGATGTATGGCACGACGGAATATCCCAGTTGATGTCCGAACATCGGCTACCCGAATGTCTGACCTGTTGTTGTAGCTATGGTTGAAGCTGATGCTGAAGTGGTTGTGGTTGCAGAAGCTGAACCGGTAGCTGTTGCTGTGGCTGATCCTGTAGCGATTGCGGTACCTGATGCTGTAGATGTGGCGGTTGCTGTTGCTGTAGCTGAAA
Organism: Melanostoma mellinum; assembly: GCA_914767635.1. Taxonomy (NCBI): domain Eukaryota; kingdom Metazoa; phylum Arthropoda; class Insecta; order Diptera; family Syrphidae; genus Melanostoma; species Melanostoma mellinum. The sequence goes on from OU612058.1 coordinate 85,904,020, forward strand.
CGATTGCGGTAGCTGTTGCTGTTGCTGTTGCGTTTGCTGTTACTTTTGCTTTTGCTGTTGCTGAGTGTTATGATAGCTGTTGCATTTGGTGCAATGCCTTGCTCGACATGATGGAGCTTGGTGACCAAAATGCAAGCAGTTTATGCATCGGTTGTTTGAAATTGCAGTTTTGTGCCTCTCTTGGGGTGAGAGTTTTAGAAACTTTGGACAAAGGTGTATGGCATGATTTGTATGTCCACAAATCTGACATTTGTTAGTTTCGATTGTGGAAGCGAGAGTTATTCTGCTCCGTTTGATTGGAACCTTTTTTGTTACCGGATTTCTGAACCTATTAGTAGAGTAGAGTTTTTGGAAAGGTCCCAAGTCTCTGGAATCTCGTTTCTGGAACTTTGTAGTCACCTCTGGAACTTGTCTTTGGAGCTCGCCCTTGGAGCTCGCCTTTTGAGCTCGCCTTTGTAGCTTGCCTTTGGAGCTCGCCTTTGGAGCTCGCCTTTGTAGTTCGCCTTTGGAGCTCGTCTTTGGAGCACTAGAACTTTGTGGTGCAGGAACGCAGGAACTCCAACAGGCAGGAACTCTGGAGCTGAGTAACTATGGAGCGCAGGAACCTTGTGTTAGTCCAAGTGTTGAAGCCCTTGGAACGCTTGATAGAGCCTATGTGCAGGAACGCAGGAACTCAGTTACTCCGGCCTTTGTGGGGCTTGTGTAAGACCAAGTGTTAAAGCCCTTGGAACGCTTGTGACCAACTTATGACCAACAGGTTGTACGTGTTCAATCACGTCGGGGTCACCAATGTTAAAGTCGGCACTAATTTGCACCGACTGGCTGGACAGGGTACATAAACCTTGACCAGACCGAAGAGGGCAATACAAAAGGTTCTTGTACCTTTGTATGCTGGAGTAGATTCGTAGTTGTGATCTATTAATACTTAATTACCACTGGTGGGGTGAAGTAATAATAACAAATGAGCACAACAACCTGTTGACCGTAAATGATAATCTTTATTGGCTTACAATACTATTTATACAAAAGAAATGCTTACGATAACTTACTTACAAATGTATGCTAAAGGTATGCTTATGCTGAATGTACACAAAATTTGTATTGATTGAGTTCAAAGGAACTATGTTACAAAAGTGAATTCGCATGAGAATGCATATGGCAAGCAAGTTAGTATTAATTCAATATTATTTACAGTATGTCAAGAAAGAAAGAAAAAGTATGATATGATTTGATTTGAAAGAAGTAACATTAAGTTATGCAGTGAAGCTGCCTAGTAATTGCGAAATTATACAATCGTAAACAAATTAAATTTCATTTGTGTCTGGTGATAAACGTAATCGTTGTAAATGAACATACATAGTGATTCGAAGATAGAAATTGTCTAGTAAATTTGTTTATGACCCACTGAACGTAATGTACTGAGAAATAATATTACAGTTGAGTGAGTTGAACTTAAGGTTCGTTCAAAACTAAAAAAAAAACATTATTAAAGTCTTCGAGAAATCATAACTTAACCTTGATAGTGGTTAAGTTATGATTTCTCGAAGACCAATATCAAAAATTTTTTCTTTAAATAAAATTTTTACAAAATTTTGTCCCATTAAGGGTAATTTTTTCTTTCCACAATCAATTCACTTATTAGTTTTGAGTCAAACACAGAAAACGGAACGAAAAATTGTTTTTGTTTTTAATAAATTTTAAAAAGAGACCAAAGATACCTTAATAGTAATATAAAAAAATAATAAAAGTAGAATAGCTTTTAAAAGTGACTCAACCTTACAAGACGAAATTTGATTTTACTAATCTGCTCTATACCAATGAGCAACCTCCTTGAAGATATACATAAATAAATTAGATTTAAATTAGTTTTCTATTAACACACACACGTTCAGTCACACTCTTTTTGTTATAAACGTTGACTTCTTATTGAATATGTGATAGTTGCTTTCTAAGCAGCTGGCTAAGTCGACCGGAAAATTAACTTACACTTTATTCTATACGGACGAGGCAAAAAACAATTTATTCGCATGTCCTTTCATCCCTTCCCTATTAGATACGATATCAGTATTTGCTAACTCCTCATTGAACTGAAAGAATAAATACTCTTCTCTGTTTTCGCAAAACTGATGGTAAAAAAGAGCATAGTCGTTCCACTTCGTTAAGCTCCATAAAATGAATGGTTCACCCTGTTTGAGTATCCTATGTTCTAAGGAATCCGATAAAAAAACTTGTCTTGGTAATTGCTTTTAGGCATGCGATTGTCGACGGACGTGTTGTAATCCTTGAACGAGTTGTGCAATTTTCCATGTAAATGGCAATAGAAGTAAGTATCTCATGCCAATCTTCTTATGGTTCATAGATACAGAAATAATCAACGGGTTTTAACCGAAATCAATAGATCTTAATGGCAATCCCATATAAAATTTATAGATTGCATTAATATGAACGCTGATTTCCAGTCTGGCTCTTCTATCAGCCCAAATCCGTAAAGGAAGACAAGAGGATGTAGCTTACCTATTCTTTCAGAGAAGTTGATACCATTATCGACGTACAATTAATAATAGAATAGTGAATTCAATACAGAAAGTCTTTGATACAACACCCATTTCTATGCAAATATAGAGGTCAATCGTTGAAAGCTTTATTCTATTATTTATTCAACGAAGAGAGAAATTAAATAGCTTCCTGGCAGCTTAAAGGATGTTCTCTAAAACGTGATTCTTTTTATACTTCTTTAAATGGAACTGTGAGGAGATTTTTTTTTTTTTATAATCAACGCGCACATCAAGGGGTTATGACTACCCTTATAATGTTGTTAAACACAGTGCGAGCATTTAGGAAAATAGGAGAGGACTTGAAAGGAGACACCGATGCACGTTGCTTTTGAATCTTTGTGAATCGTAATGAAGGGGAAAAACAGAGCCAGGTAAAGCATTCCACATTCGGGTGGTGCGACTGAAATACGAATCTCTATACTTGACTGTACGTCTGAAGTTGGGCTCAAGGTAAAACTGATGAACATTCCTAGCGAGGCGGGTGTTGCGGCTAAATTGTTTCAGGGGAGGAATGCAACTGGCTACTTCACTAGAGCACTGCTTGTGAAAAAAGTGATAAAAGAGAGTGAGACAGGCAACGTTTCGACGATGTTCAAGAGAATCAATTGATTCTACGATTGAACTATCACCTATCAATTTTAACGCTATCAAGGAGGTACAAAGATGTTTGAGAAGCACCTGACCAGATATGGGAGTACTCCAGTTTTGGGCGGATGAAGGCCTTATAAATTGTAGCCAGATCAGAAGGGGTGAAAAATTTCCTGCATCGTCTCAAGAAGCCTAAGCATTTAGCAGCGTTTTTGGTGACTTCAAATATAAGGTCATTCCAACGAAGATCATCGTTTACACACATACCAAGTACTGACAGCTTTTCGGTTTCTTCCATGCAGGTACCATTCATGGATAATGGCAATGGGGGAATGTTGAGCTTCAACGACAAGAGGCAGCATTGAGTTTTCGAAGCATTGAATTCTACTCGGTTCATAAGACCCCATGCAACAATGCTGTCAAGTTCAGAATTCAATGAGCTTATCATACGCAACCGTTCCAGTTCCACATCCGAAGAGCAGGGACGTGAATTTGGAAACGAATATGAAATGCTGAAGGTCGAGTCGTCAGCAAAACAGTCAAGCGGATTAGAAGTTTCAGACAAGAGTTCATTTATGAAAATAGGGAAGAGAGTCGGAGACAAAACGGAGCCCTGGGGCACACCAGCATTTATGAAGTGGGTATCAGACTTGAAGCCATCCAACACAACTTGTATTGAACGGTCGGAAAGGTAGTTTCTAATCCAGCGAAGAAGAGACTCATCGATACCCAAAGCACGCATTTTCGATAAAAGAGCCTGATGCCAAACTCTATCAAATACTTTAGAAATATCAAGCGCAATAATCTTACTTTCTCCAAAACAATGTAAGGATTGGTTCCACTTTTCGGTGAGATAAGCTACAAATCACCAGTGGACCGTTTGCTACGAAAGCCGTACTCACGGTCATTAAGAAGTTTTCGTTCTTCAAGATATTTCATAAGTTGACCTTTTATCAACGTTTCCATGACCTTGGAAAGAAGGGACGTAAGTGCAATTGGACGGTAATTGGAAGGAGAGGAAGATTCGCCTTTTTTAGGGACCGGCTGGACAAATGCAGTTTTCCATCTGCTTGGAAAAATCCCAGCAGAATATGAAAGATGGAAAAGTTTACGCAGTGGTTTTGCCAGCGTAGAAGAACACCTCTTCAGAATAACGGCGGGGATACCATCTGGACCAGCGGATTTATGTATGTTGAGATCTTTAAGGACTCTCGCAACCGAACGAGTTCGAAAAAATATCTGCTGCATCAAAGAATTTGCAGACTCGAGCTCAGGTGGAGCCAATATGCTATGAGGAAGTGTCGAGTTGGCAGCAAATTGAGCTGCCAGCACATTGGCTTTGTCGATGGAGCTGACATACGGAGAGTCATTGAAGACGAGCGTTGGGACCGATGACGTGGTCGAGTTCTTAATGTTCTTGACAAAAGACCAAAAGTTTTTACTTCCTTTTGGACACAACAGTATTTCTTGCCTACTTTTTGGTCATGTAAAAACTTTGCCTTTTGTATTTGAGCATTGCAGATATTTCTGGCCCGTTTGAAAAAATTTCGATTTTCTACTGTAGGGTTGCCTTTAAATTTTCGAAAACTACTTTCTCTATCCCTACTAGCCTCTTTACAGCTTGAATCAAACCACGAATTTTCTTTGTGGATGATGCTTTTTGTTCTGTTAGGAACAAAATTTCTCATGCCGTTGAGAATTACGTTAGATATCATATCAGCTGATGCATCGACGTTTCCGTCGAGAAAGCACAATGACCAATTAAAATTTCGAAAGAAATTATTCAGGCCGTCCCAATTGGCTTTCTCATATTGCCACACAGTTCCTTTGGGGACTTTATCTTTTTTTACCGTGACGGATAGCGAAAAATCATGACACAATGGTCCGATTTGCCTAAAGGAGATGATACTACAACCCTGTACTTTTCGGGATGAGAAGTGAGAAATAAGTCAAGAGTGTTGGCCGCATGGCCTTCAATATCTGGAACCCGAGTGGGCTCATCAACAAGTTGAGTTAACTGGCTAAACTCAACGAAGATCTCAACACACTTTCCTTGGGGTGTTGTCTGGCCAGAATGTCGAAGCCAACCAGAATTGTGTACATTGAAATCGCCCGCAATTGCGATTTCAGTGTGAGGATATAGGGAAACAATTCTTACTATGGAGTCAGATAGCGCATCAAACTCGTAAGAGGTCGAATTGCTATCTAAATTGGGGCTTCTGTAAATATAACAATAGTGAATGATATGCTTACGGACGGTGAATTTTAACCACATGAAATTAAAGTTCGTATTAGAACAGAGGCCGTATTGTGGTAGAAGCTGGTAAGCAATATCATTCCGAATATAAACGGCAAGGCCATGAGAAGAAAAGAATAATGTCACTAAGCTATATCCAGGCAGGTTGAACTCTGATGAATCAGAATCAACACCCACCTGGGTTTCACTCAATGCCAAAACAGCTGGCCTGCATTTTGCAGTGTGAGCGTACACAGATAACAGAAAAGAAATTCGATCGCAAACTCACAGCCTCATTGTCTGCACACACTGCTTCGATAAGATAAGAGATCTTGTAGATAAAATGTGTGCAAGTGTTTGGTCTATTTTTTTTTTTATATGTATATATGATTGGGTGGCACACAGCACTGAATGTAATTAAGTAAGTAAGTAATTTATTATTTCTTAAAATTCATTACAAGAAAATTTTTTGTCCATGAAAATGGTATGAAAAAGAAATATTTAAGTAACAAAATTATTTTTATATAATAAAAATAGAGTTATTGTCACTACTAGGCAAAAAAGTTTAACACATAATTAAAAATGGGTGGGGTGACCCAAGAAAAAACTAAGATGTTTGTACTCCAAAATATACATAATTTGGGGAGAGTACGATAACTTTGGCGTCAAAAAATAATAACGGGATTTAGTGGAAGGGTTCAATACAAGCATTTTTTGCTATGGGAGGGGGGGGGGGGGGGTCTATCTCCTCCCGTTTAGGCAGTAGGGGCAGTTTTATAAAAATTGACTTAAAATCTAAAAAAAAATATTGTAGAACAACGGGAAAACTTACAGACAAAATTTATACTTTTTATGAAAGCCAGAAATCTGCACTTTATAATAAAATTTAAATGAAGTGATTTCAAACTATAGTTTTTGAAATAACTGACTTCAAAGTCAAAATTTAGGAAAAAAAAATTTGAAAAAATCACTTTGAGTATTATGTTTCTCGTGATTACAAATGTCAATAAAAAAAATTTGATGTAGTTAGTTGCTTTAATAAATTTGTTATCAAACGCTGCAAACTACTTTTTTCTATATCTTATAGTTTTTGAGACAATTGAAAAATAGTAAAACTATTGAAGTAAGCAATTTTGAAAAAATTATGGAAATACGTACGAATTTATAACAATGTTAGGAAATAGACTAGTGAAAGTATAAAAATTCATCAGACAAGTGCGATCAAATAACTTGCAGCTAGAAAAATAATTGCTATTTTCATATTTAGCATGAGCAGCTTAACCCTGCGGAAAAAGGGTTAAAATAATGAGCCCCTGCGAAGCGGGCCATGCGGAAAAATTTTGCATACGGAAATTAATTGCACATAAGCACCTGTCTGATGAATTTTTATACTCTTATACTTTATTCAGTTCGATCAAATAACTTGCAGTTAGAAAAACAATTGCTATTTTCATATTTTTTTTTATTTATTTAATTCATCTACGAGCAATGAGCTCAACAGATTACATATTATTACAAAATAGGTTTCAATTTCTTAAAAATAAGTAGTACAATTTATTTCGAAATTTATCTCTAGAGAAGGCTAAATCAATGTGACCACAAATTTCATTAAATTCTCTAATTGATCTTGAAATTGGTTCACTCATGCTATAATTAGTCCTGTGCATTGATTGAAAAAGAAGATTTCTATCCCTCAACGGCCTCTCTGGAGCATAAATACAAATTAAGGACAACAAGGAATGACACTTTATATGATAACATAAAATGTCTCGCACAAAAACTATGTCATGACTAGTTCTACGTGATTTGAGCGACTGCAAACCTAGAAGACTCTGCCTAGCTGTGGAATTTGGATGAAAGTACCATCGCATTTTGTAAAATGCATAGTTCGTAAACCTATTCTGAACTTTCTGAATCCGATCGGAAAGATATTGTTGGTGAGGGTTCCAGATGATGTCTGCATACTCTAGGTTGGGTCTTACAAGTGAGGTATAAAGAGACACAAGGGTGTAGGGGTTAGTAAAGTCTGTTGAATTTCTTTTGATGAATCCTAACATTGAGTTAGCTTTTGATACAATAGCTTCTATATGTGGTGTAAAAGTGAATTTGGAGTCAAAAAGTACGCCTAAACCCTTAAATTTTTCAGTTCTCTGAAGAGGGTTGCAATCAAGATAATATGAGAACTCTTGCATATGAATCTTTCTCGAGAGAGAAATCACAAAACATTTTTTTGCGTTAAGATTTAAGCGGTTTAACACACACCAGCGAGATAGATTATCAAGATCCAATTGGAGTTTTTGGCAATCACTAATAGAGGTTACTTTCAGAAAAAGTTTCAGATCGTCTGCGTATATGAGGCATTTGCTGAAGTTGACACAGTTAACAATGTCATTAATAAATATGATAAAAAGTAGAGGACCTTGATGACTACCCTGTGGAACACCAGAGGTACAATTTATCTGCCTTGAGGTGAATTCGTCAATTTTGACTTTTTGAACCCTTTTTATGAGAAAGGAACAGATCCATTGAAGGAGGCTTGAGTGGAAACCAAATGATTCCAATTTTTGAAGCAGTGTTTTGTGACAAACCGAATCAAACACTTTGCTTAAATCGGTATAAATAACATCCACTTGGTTTTTATTTTCAATAGCATCAACAACGAAAGAAGAGAAACATGTTAAATTGGTGATTGTTGATCTTCCCGAGATGAACCCATGTTGGGCATCACTTATATGTTCCTTCACTAGGAAATCAAGTTTTTTTTTGACAAGGCTTTCAAAAAACTTAGGAATTGCAGATAGTTTACAAATTCCTCTGTAATTCTCTACATTGTTTTTGGAACCCGATTTAAAAATTGGAATCAAGAAAGAGGATTTCCATTCATCTAAGAACAGTCCAGATGACAATGAAGAATTAAAAATGATTAGTAATGGAAGAGCCAGAGAACTGGAACATCTTTTCAAAATTATCGCAGGAATACCATCAACGCCAGGTTTAGCGTTTGGCTTAAGATCATGCAATCCTTCTAAGACATCTTTGAGATCTAAATGTAAGGACCCTATACTTACTTTAGGATTATAGCCAGAAAGGTGAACTAGATTTTCATGTGAGTTAGAATAGACCGATTCAAAAAATTGAGCAAATAGCTCAACCATGTTTTCAATTTCATCAGACTCTTGATTTTTAAAAAACATAGAATTCGGAATCCCGAGCGATTTTCGTTTTGAGTTTATAAAAGACCAAAAACTTTTTGGGTCGTTTTTTAAATTGGATTCAACCTGCATAATATAATTTCTGTGCGAGAATTTACTTAACACATTGAACTCCCTGCGAAGATTACAAAACTGTATTTGGTCAGCCAAATCATTTGATTTCTTAAACTTAGCGAAAGATTTGTTTTTTAAATTTTTAAGGTGTGTCAGCCTGTTATTATACCATGGAGGTTTGGAAATATTCTTTTTCTTTTTGTGTGGCACTAATTGATTGAAAGCATTATTTAAAATTTGCGAAAAGCGATCAAACATATTTTGTAGATCTAAGTTTAAAAATTCAGTATTCCAGTCAATACTTTCAAGATAATTATCAAGTTCAATAAAATTTGCCTTTAAAAAGTTAAATGTTAATGAATTGTTACTATTAATTTTTAAATAAGTGTACAATTGAATTTCAATATACAGTTCCTTATGATTGATAGAATCATTTAATAATGAAAAAGGAAGCGTATCATACACAGAACCCTTGAATTCATCATGTGGTATGAAAACAAGATCAAGAATATTATTTAAACTATTGACAACGCTACTGATTTGACATAAGTTAAGAGCAAATAAATGGTCAACAAAAGTTATTTCGATAGCACTTTTTAAGTTACAGGGAATAAGCATATTTTCATTTGAAGAATAAGACCATTTCACATCAGTTAGATTAAAATCACCAATTACAAAAACCTTCTGCGGACAGTCATTCAAATTACTTACAAAATCAATGTTAGCAAGGTGCTTTTCATAGATATCAATGGGACTTCTGGGTGGTATGTAGCTGGTGATGATATACACGGAAATACCTGTTCCAAGACGAAGTGACACGCATAATTGTTCGATGTCGATGTTTGGCAGCGATATTATGTGGGATGGGAAGCATGAACGAACCGCCAATAGTAGACCACCTCCGCGATCTTCAGCAGTAACACATCGATCTCGTCGGAAGACAATATATGAACCGCCGTTCACAATTTCAGAATCGGAGATTCCACTCCAAAGCCAGGTTTCCACAATAACAATAATGTCGTAGTCTACGTGGGTAGATGAATGATATAAGGCAGGTAGTTTAGTTCGAATTCCACTTGCATTATGATAATAGATTTTTATCAACGAGGCCCTTTCAGCTGTTGTTAGGTCGTCGCTTCTTGCTGCGAAAAAAATCATGTACCACCGTATGCAAAGGCCAAAAAGACTTATTGCATAGTAAATTGTAGAGCTCGAGGTTTCTTCCAACTTTAATTTCGAAAGAAGAATATTCCTTTTCTGGGGTCATGATGAATTTTCGAATGGTAAAAAAAACATCTTTAAGTTCACCAAAAATGGAGTGAGCACTATTAAAAAGTTTTTTTAGTTTCACTATTTTCCAATAAATTGTATCGATTGAAATTTTTTCATGCAATTTGCAATAAAATTTAAGACCAGGAACAGAGAATAGTTTATCTGCATCCTTTCCTTTTATTCCAATACATTTTGCATGGACTTGTTGCAAGCATATAGCACAAGCCACCGTAATATCATTGGAATCTTTTTTGCAAATCAGACAATTCAGATCACTCATTTTCACGAATTTTAAAAATGGGCAGATGGGCGTTTAAAGTGAGCTACACAAAAAAAAAAAATTGTTTTAGTTAAAGATTTCCGAAAACGACGTGATGGCAGCCCTTAACTTTGGACTGTCAGCCTAGTAAATACTGGAAATTTAAGTTGAAGTTAAATAACTTTGGATATATAAATCCCACAGATAATTATAACCACTTTTTGTGTAGCTTAAGATCGTTCTCACAAATATCTGGTAGAATTGGATTGTAAAATTGTGCCGAATCAAAAAAGAATAATGCACCAGAATTAAAGAAAAATTACGGTACACTTTATTGTAATGTGTTTGATTTTTATCGACAGCGAATTAACTATTCAAACTATCACACTAGCACAAAATCCTATACACTATTAATGTTTTATGATGCGTACGCAGTTCATATATTGTTTATACCACTTTAAAAGAAAACACAATCAATAGATTGAAAGAAAACCGATAAAAACTCGGGAGCACAATGTAGTAGGCGAAGTGATACGATAGGGTTACCAACGCGATTCAGCATGAGCAGATTAACCCTGTGTTGAATACGGAAGTTTATTGCATATAGGCACCTGTCTGAACTTTTATACTTTTATACTTTTTTCAGTTCCATCAAATAACTTGCAGTTAGAAAAACAATTGCTATTTTCATATTTAGCATGAGCAGCTTAACCCTGCGGAAAAAGGGTTAAAATAATGAGCCCCCGCGAAGCGGGCCATGCGGAAAAATGTTGCATACGGAAATTAATTGCACATAAGCACCTGTCTGAATTCTTATACTTTTATACTTTTTTCAGTTCGATCAAATAACTTGCAGTTAGAAAAACAATTGCTATTTTCATATTTAGCATGAGCAGCTTAACCCTGCGGAAAAAGGGTTAAAATAATGATCCCCCGCGAAGCGGCCATGCGGAAAGTTGTTGCATACGAAAATTTATTGCACATAAGCAGTAAGCACCTGTCTGATGAATTTTTATACTTTCACTAGTCTATTTCTAACATTATTGTAAATTCGTACGTATTTCCATAGTTTTTTGAAAATATTGCATACTTCAATAGTTTTACTATTTTTCAATTAAGTTCCGGTTCAGTAGGGCGGTATCAGATCGCGATCGACTGGACGTTATTAAAACGTCAAAACTATTCTGGTAGTTGTCTGAGCAACATATGGAAAATGTTAATGATAGCGAGGCGCCAATGGCTGGCTTACGAAGGCTTAGAGTGTTTGCTCTAATTTTTCAAAATCTTACAATAACCTGTTGAAAAACTTTATTTTAAGATTAAAACAATTCTTAAAACTCCATGACATAGTTTCAGGAGCTTTCAAAGAAAACAGTAAAGGCTTGAAGAAAAATATATGTAGGTAAATCAAGAGATATTTTATATCTAGAATTCACAAAAAAAGTATAATTATCATTTCCAAAAACTCTACTCATAATTATAGCCTTCTTATATATTACATTTAAGTAAAGTTTTTTCTTAAAAATGACAGGTTGTACTTACATGTTCTGCATAGGCAAAATGAATTATGACCAACTGATTATACCCACATGACGTGGGTACAACATTAAAGGTTCCGTCTACAAAATACCTTCTTGGAAAAACATTGAGAATTTTCTCTATAAAGAAGTAATCTTTGTAGCCATAAATATGGTGTACGAAAATTCATTTCCCAATATGGTATGTTGATAGAACTGCGTTTTCTCACTGCGTTTTGAGATTCCATAACTTTGCATGAAAGTTTCATTCCCGTAACATTTTAAAACATCTGCTGGACTCGTGGGACATTTTGGCAAGCTAATGTTCTTAAGTCTATTCAATCCTCTTTTAACACTTTTGTAGTTAATATTAATTGAATCATCTTCCAAATTGGCACGGTGGGTATCAACAATTTCTCGAGCCGTTAGTCTCCGCTTCAAGGGCGTATTCACGCAATCTGCTTTCATCGCATTTAAAGCTTTCATTTTTTTGTATGTCTTTCCTTGGCTCTCATGTGGATGATGAGCCTCATTTTTTTTTATAATTTCTTTACTGCGTTCGTCCACTATTACGCTGCCTTTACAACTTTTGTCAAAGTAGCAGCAATATCTCGAAATGTTGTTCCGTGTATACTTTTTCTTATAAATTTGGCTTGCACTCATATCATAAATTAATATGCTATTTTTTCTATAGCCCGCAAAAAACTCGAATTGATTTTCCATTTCTTTTTTTTACAAAAGTGCACTTTACACGACCTCTTCACTGATAATGACTGCAATAGATTGGAATCATTATGATAGCTTGAAAATTTGTTGGAAGAAAGTTAGCCGTATAGATCCAAAGGACTCTTTTCGGTGAAAGACCCCATGTCTTGCCAAAGACTCCTTTACATTGCCAGAAAACTGACAGTGCTCTAGTAGTTTTAGACTCAACATGTTTAGACCAAAGAAGTTTGTTATCCAGGATTACTCCAAGATGTTTGACTTCATTTGAAAAGGGGATGTTGACGCCTTTAAGCGTAAGTTGGGTCAGACCATTCAATTTTCTACGTTTCGTGAAGAGGCAACCTCGGTTTTAAGAGGATTGACGGAGAGACCGTTTCTAACACACCAGGTGTCAATCATATGAAGCGCAGCCTGTGCTCGGGAGCATACAGCTTGGAGGCTAGAACCAACCGAGGGACCTATTCAGAATACTTCTGGTTTCCCTGTGAAGTTTCTGTAGTTCACTGTTCCACCACGGAACCATAGATCTACTAGGTATTTGTCTAGCTGGACATGCCAGCTCGAAGCTACTTGTAAGGGCACAGCTCACTTCTAGAAGTGCTTCTTCCACTTTTTGTGATGTTGAGAGCTTAGGTAGAGTTTTGCCGAAATTACCGAGCTCATCATTGAAAAGTGTCCAGTTAGTTTTTCTAGGATTTCTTGTAACTAAAGGAGTGGGAACCACATTTGCTACATGGAATTGAATGTATCTTTGGTCTGAGAGTGACACGTCCAGCAACACTTTCCAGTTGGTAATCTCCTTGGCATATCAGTTAGATAGGGTCAAGTCAATTACGTCCTGTCGTATAGCCGTAACAAAAGTTGGCTTATTACCAACATTGTTAGTGTCTAAGTCAGAAGACAGAATGTAATTAAGAAGATGGTTGCCTCTCATGTTGCATTTGACGCTACCCGAAACTGTGTTTAGAGCGTAAGCATCACAGCACATGTTAAGCCCCAACTTCCGGTCTTCACAAAACTTCACCAGATCCACGACCTGTCTTGAGAGAGGGGGTAGAATGGAGTTCCAGGGAAAGTAAACTGACGCAACGACGAAAGTTTTCCACTCACCGTTCGTTTCGTAGTTTACCATAGCCGCAACTAGGTCCTGACCACAGAAGTGTTCAAGTTGCTGCATAAGAGCTCGGTATGATGAGACAGGTCCGGGGTAGGTCATACCGTTTGTCATAGAGAATATTGAACCCTCGTAGCCCTCCAAGACCAAGAAATCGGCCTTTCCAGGCCCATGGCTCTTGAATTGCCACGAGGTGAGTTTTTGTATTCGACACGGAAAGCCTGCTACATAGGAGTTCAGTAGCAGCCTTAGAATGTTGAAGGTTTATCTAAATTATTATCATTGATAAATACTAGATATCCATCCATCAATTTAACCGATTGGAATTAAGCTGGAAATAAATCCTTCCAAGATGAAAATGCAGACGGGAGTCGTACCTAGCCTTGATGATAGCCACAGAAGCTACATCCACTCCCTTAACAAGGCAAGAACCGTCTTCACCATCCCGATTCCTAACCTTCTTGTGGTAAGAAAACTTTCCACTTCGTAGTGTCGATACCATCATTCTGGGTAACGAGACGTTGTAGCACATCTTCAGTTTTCCTGAGTTGCCCCAGGATAAAGCAGATAGCTTTCGTTAAAACCGGCACCCTGTAAATTTCAAAAGAGGAATTTAGGAGGGGTGGGATTTTAGGCACAGAGGCACGTAGCCAGTCAGCGGTCTGCTGATTAGAACACTCGACCAAAAAGGTTCCGTCCTCCAAACAATATCCCTCAGGCTGGATCTGCGTACTCTCTGCCATAGCCAGCTCCCACAGATGATCTTCACAGTGCTTGCGCTCTGTGATGGTCATACTGTTGTCATTGCCAGCTTTACAGATACACGCTTTGAAAAGCGAGACAGCCGATCTTTTATAGGGCAGTCGTCTCTTATTTCGCCGTGCGACGGATTTTGCTCCTTTCGAGGCTTTATCCCGTCCGGTCAGTGTCCATGAACCAGACTGACTAGCAGTCACGGTTTCATTCACCAACGTTTAGGTTGGACCGCCAGGAGTTTTAACCATGCCGGTCCCTTCGTCCGTTCCAGCCAGTGTCCGTGGACTGAATTCGCAAGCCTTGCGACCTGTTCCTCCAGTGTCATTCATCGACTTTCCAATTATTATTATTTTTATTATTATTATTATTATTATTATTATTATTATTATTATTATTATTATAACTCTATAAGGACTTTTTTTAATTTTTTTTTTTTAAGTTGCAGGAAACTCCGTACGATATTGCAAGTGTCGAGCAGTACAATCTTCTGGACTTGTGGTAATAGCTGATCAATCTTATATTTTTTAAGGTTTGTGCATAAATGTTCCGAAATCAGGCCTGTGGCGGAGATCACAAATGGAACGATCTGCACGCTTTCGGCACCATACATTGACTTCATTTCTATTGCAAGCGAGACATATTTTGAGATCTTCGTAGAGTATGTTGTTTATAAGTTTCGATTTAAGGTAACTGCTACGTCAAAGATATCAATAGTCTTCTTAACTTTGTCGAACATAATGATGTCAGGCTTGTTTGCATTGATGTGTTGATCCGTGTTTATTGTTCTGTCCCACTACAGTTTAAAGTTGGAATCTTCTAAGACTGGTAAGGGGTGGTATTTATAATATGGTATGTACTGTTTAAGCAGGCCGACCTTCAATGCTAATTGTTGGTAAATCAACTTGGCAACATTATTATGTCTGTTCATGTATTCATGCGAGCAAAGAACACTGCACCCTGAAGTAATATGCTCAATTGTTTCACCACGCTCACCGCATCGCCTGCATTTATCATCAATCGCTTCACCTATTATGAATCTTCTATAGTTGCGTGTGGCAATAGCTTTGTCTTGAATCGCTCGGTTTCAGAAAACAAACAACCTTGAGTAAGCCACAGGTTTGATGCTTGTGGGTTGATATTATCTGGGCTCAGCTCGTTTGGATGACTTCCGTGTAAGGCTTTTGCTTTCCAAGACAAAATAAGTTCGTCGCTCGTTGTAACATTGTCTGGCACCGGGAAGTTTGCTGAGCTGAGATTTATTGGTGTAAAGTTATCATCAGCTAAGGCAACAGCCCTTATGGTTGGTGATTGGCTATTGAGCATATACTCCCGTATCTTGACACACTGCTGATGGTGTAGATTTGTGATGTTTATGATACCCCTTCCTCCTATTCTCCGGGCCAAGCATTGTGAGGATGCTTTTTGTCAAAGGCTGGGGTAAGCTCAGCGGATCCAGAGTCTTCTAAAGAAGCAGCAAAACCTTAGATTATTGAAGCTAGTTTATTACCGATATTATAAATAGTTTTTGGTTTAATACATTTCATACAATGTTTTACAATGTTAATTCATATTTCTGTTTCGCATTCTGTATTTATGAGGGTAGATTCCACGCCTCTCCTGGTGAGGTTTCACTTGGGGTTCGGCTGGGATGTGGTCTAGTCTGTGGTTCGTGAACCGGTTCTTGGATTGGTCCTCGTGCCAATCGGATGAAGACTTCCTGTCCTGGATTGGTCTTGGACCACTTGGATTAGGGGGTTCTATCTGGGTTAAGTGTTGCCAGCGCTTGGGTTCGGATTATTGTTGCCTGTCTGGGTTTAGAGGCTTCCAATTCTAGTGCTCGGATTTGGAGTGGCGCTGGGCTGGCCGGTATCTCTCCCGGGATAACGTAGGTTCTGTAAAGATACTTGGGAACGGGGGTTAATGGTTGCTCTGAGGTAGCAGGAGCCACTAAATTCACAACGAGGTAGCGTTGGACACTAAATTCACAACGAGGTAGCGTTGGACACTAAATTCACAACGAGGTAGCGTTGGACACTAAATTCACAACGAGGTAGCGTTGGACACTAAATTCACAACGAGGTAGCGTTGGACACTAAATTCACAACGAGGTAGCGTTGGACACTAAATTCACAACGAGGTAGCGTTGGACACTAAATTCACAACGAGGTAGCGTTGGACACTAAATTCACAACGAGGTAGCGTTGGACACTAAATTCACAACGAGGTAGCGTTGGACACTAAATTCACAACGAGGTAGCGTTGGACACTAAATTCACAACGAGGTAGCGTTGGACACTAAATTCACAACGAGGTAGCTTTGGACACTAAATTCACAACGAGTTAGCGTTGGACACTATTTACTTACCCAGTCTTGGTTTCTGGACTCTGCTGTTGCGCTGCCGGTACCGGAATCCTACTATGATGACTATGATGAGTTCCTTACTTGTCCACTGCCGGGACTTGAACTTTTTCATGTATTTCACTGGTTCTCTTATACACCTTTTGGTAGTAAGTGAATGTGAGCTGTAAAAGTCAACGAAATGCAACTCCATGTGGTTATGTTGTTATGTGTTATCGTCACCATTATCATTGCCTGTGCTGGTACATGTAATCGTGGTGGCGAATATTGCTGTTGAATTTGGTTTGTAGAGGCGAAAATGTAATGGGTAATTACAGCATATTCTTTCTACAGCACTTCGGGGGTGGTGGCGTGTATCGCGTCAATGTTGTGCGAATTTGCATGTCAATTTGCGCTAAATCAGTTGAAGACCACTTTATTATTCCGAAAGAATATGTCAGCAATGGTATAGCCCAAGAGTTAACTGATTTGCACTTATTACGCCCAGATAAACAAGACTTGAAGATGGTTACTAGCCTTAACTTAAACTGATCAGACAGGTTTGATTTGATATCAGAATGGTTGAGTCCTCTGAGTTGCAAAAATGCAAGGTATTTGTATGATTCTCCTTGATGTAAGTCTGGATATCGGAGCTAAAGCTGTTCACAACTTCAATCATTCTGTGAAGTGTTTCTCTGTTTTTGGCGTAGAGCTTCAAATCATCAACATATAATAGGTGGTTCAGAGAGAAATCATAGGTTTCGTTTTTAATGACGAAGCCAGATCTAATCTTTCCTTAGATTCTGCTAAGGGGATTGAGTCCTAAGCAAAACCAGAGGGGGCTTAGCGCGTCACCCTGAAAAATACCATTCCTGATAGGTACTGCTTGACTGAAAGAGCCATTTTGGTATAGTCTTGTTTCCCATGTTTCCATCATTTTCATTAAGCAGCTGACTATGTTGGGGTCAATCTTATACACTTCAAGTACTTTGACCAGGTATTTATGAGGCATTGAATCAAAAGCCTTTTTATAATCAATAAAGGCCATACTGATATTTCGTTTTCTTCTTATGGCCAGCCTGGTAACTACTGAGTCGATGAAAAATTGATCTTTGCAGCCCATTGTATTTCTACTGACCCCTTTTTGCTCATCTGGAATAATATTGTGTATTGCACAATGGTCATACATTCTGTTAGTAATAATTTTTGTGAAAAGTTTGTACATAGTGCACAGACATGTTATAGGGCGGTATTTTGCCGGGTCATCACAGATCCTCCCTTTAGGAATTAAAAAGGTGAGTCCGCTAGTGAAAAATCTTGGTGGTAGACTTTTGAGCTGTAGCAAGTCACTTAAAGATTTGGCCAGTTGATCGTGAGTTGCCGTCAGCTTTTTGAGCCATATGTTGTGCAGCTTGTCAATACCAGGGGCTGGCTTCCGAAATAGCCTTATAAATTTCTTCCTTTGTTATAGGTTGGTACGGCATAGGTGTTATGTGGTCAAAGCGCCCACTTTCGTCTGCGATCCACTGAGCATTTTTATTATATTGTCTTGGGTTGCTCCAGATATTCTTCCAAAACTGCTCTGTTTGTATGAGAGATGGATAATTATCATCAGTTACTGGGTCTGAAGGAGAGCTGCAATTTATGAAAAAGGCTTTCTGGTCCCTAGCAAATAGAGCATTATCAGATTTTCGTTTACTGCACATTTCATATCGCCTAAGACGCTTAGCAAGTGCTGCTAGCTTTTGCTATTTTCTGTCTATTATTTCATTCATCTGGTCTCTGCTTATGCCGTCTAGTTGGAGTAGGGCAATGATGGGCTTAATGCGTCTGTAGAGACGACTGGACCTCGATCCATCTCTATAAGCGGTTAGTCTTGCAATATCGCATCTAAGCTTTTCAACTCAATTTTTTATTCTGCGCTTCCATCTCGGTTCAGGGCTTCCTACTCTTCTTCTAATCAATGTTCTTGTGTTTTCAGAGTTTGGTTTGATTAGTTACTGCGCTAACGAACAAGAGATCATTAATTCGCTCCAGGGTTGTTTCACCAACTAGGTATCGAGGCAATATATCAGAATTGATGGTGTTCAAAATGGAATCCACTTTATGAAGTTCGTGTACTTTGGGAATTTTCGGTCTCAAATGATGGGTTCATGTTGTCGAATTCAATTAAAGCATGGCCAAAAATATCATCCAGTCTTTGGGTTTCATACTCAGCGGAGGTATGAGCTGTTGGTGTTTCCGGAATTACAGGACTGGTTGATGACTGATGATCTTCGTCAGATGCTGCTAATAGTGATGTCACTTGTGGTATATCAGTTGAGATGGGAATGGGAACACTTATTTCAGGATTACAATTTGTATGATCAACATTTGCTTCGATTTCAACTTGAACTTCTGCCTTTATTCTCTGTCGCCGGTTAAGCTCGACGTAGTTGTTGGAGATAATAACCATTTGTCGCAGATTGGTTACTGTTTTGTTGTGCCACTGGCGACTCATCTCTTTTAGAGCCAAGCCCGCGCCGGTAGCCGTGGCTTCTACCGACGCGACGTTTAAGTGAATATCCCCACTCGGTTTACTTCATTTGATTTTGCATTTTTCATTTTTTTTTTTCTCCATTCCATTTTCCATTTTCTCTGGGTTGGCTATTTTTATCTTCAGGAACGTTTTTCAGGCCGCTTTTAACGTAAAGAACAGACCTACCTTCATGCAGACTGGCTGCCAGTTTTGGATGA